>CALNHX010006980.1:0-80586 GCA_940337035.1 Agriotes lineatus
GTGTACTATCTAATAATTAATCTACGAAATACCACTGCCGCACACGGCGCGACCCGTCGACATTCGCCAACCAGCATATAGCAGTCAAGTGAGTCAATACAACATTCCGTATTCCGTTCAGTTCAAATTGGCATTTCGTTTTCTCATTTTGTGTACCGAATAGTAAAATAATCGAATTCCGAAAGTTCCGAATTTTGTGCACCGAACAGTAAAATAATCGAATTCCGAAAAGTTCCGAAATAATAGGAACCTTCCGATTTTTTTAACAATCGGAAACTTTCCAATTATTCATTCCGGATAGGCCCATCACTAATTCTTTCATTTCGCCAGTTTGCTACTGTATGTTCATATGTGCGTTCATGTTGACAGCCGTATGACGTTTCACTACAATATTTTATATTTTTTATATTTATATATTTTATATTTACATATTTATACATATTTAATTGGAATTGTATTTTCTTTTTTTCCCTTTTAAGAATTGTAAAATTTTTGTTCTCTAACATTATTGTAATTATAGCATGTCAATAAAAAATAAATTTTTTCTATATTTATTTTTAATAATATTTATACTCGTATATGATATAAAAGCACTATTTAAGTTACATTTGAATGTGCGGCCCTCATAAAAAAATTTATTTTGAAAATGGCCCGCCGTCCGAAAAAGGTTGCCGACCCCTGATCTAAAGCACTATCTACAATTTTATATTATTTTTCCAATTATAAGTTTTTAAAGTCTTGACATACAAAAATTTGAATTTTAATGTTAAGTCTTGGTATGTGAAATTTTTGAAAAATATTTAAAAAATTGAAAAATTCATTATTAGCTAAATTTGAAAAAAATGTTTTTTTCTGGCCTTGAGATTGTTCATTTAGATAAAAATAACACACTCTAAAAAAATCTCATGGAAATCAGCTTAATTTTCGAAAAATAGCACTTTTCGGATTTTGACAATTTCGAAAAACTCAATTTTCTAAATAAGTAGAAATCACTCGGTATATATGATAGGATCTAAATAGATTTTTAGACAAGCACCAATTATTGACGTATAAAGTTTTTTTGAAAAATCAAAAATTAAAAAATTTCCCATATTATGCCGACTTTTTGGCGGACACTGTATACGTTCGCGTTCTACTTAGACAGAGAACTGCTTCAAATAGAATGTTGCTTTTCAATTTTGAAATGGTTCTGTCAGTGTAAAATATCCTAACAGACGAGTCCCTAATGTGTCTACAATATCAAGAAAAGGTTGGAAAATTTGCAAGTGCAGGCTGCATGCCACTACATGAAAAAAACATCGACGTAGAACAATAACACATTAATTTTCCCAAATAAACGTGTTGCAAGCTATTACAGAAAATAAAAATATCACTACTAATGGGATTGCCAATCAAGTAATTATTAGTTTTATTACTAATATCTATTATTACAACAAAATCATACAAAACGTAATAAATTAAATGAACTTTTTGTATTGTTCCGCAATCAGTTTTTTTATCCTATACAACATTTTTCCAAATTACTCGAAATTACATCAGGCAAATTTATTGAATTTTGCAATATATTGCTTCTGAACTGAAAATGCAGTTATTTATACCACTTCCATTTACCCTACTTACATTATTCGCTAAACTGCAGAATCCGGGGCATATTCCTCTCGTTTTATTTGCTTCCCTTGTAAATTTAGTTATGGTTACTAGAGAAACGTGGTTAATAATAATTAATATTAACAATAGGAGGGGAATGTACCCCGGATTCTGCAGATTTCCCACATTATTATATTTTTTAAATTAAACAATAAATTATTTAGACAGAACTTTCTAAGACATCGGCGATTCGTGCACTTCATGAACACAAATACAAAAGTTACAAATATGGCAACCATCAACAGCTTCTTCAAAATGATTTTAAAAATAGAACAGTGTTTTGTGAAACACTAATGAACAGAATATTTAATGGTAACATTCTATTGAATCACATGCTGTTCTCTGATGAATGCACGTTTCGTTTATTTGATATCGTAAATTCTCAAAACGTTAGGTAGGTGTTTTCTTAATCCAGTTTTCCGTAAATATTAGGGATGTCGTACCCGGTCTAAAATCAAACCCGGGTACCCGAAAACAGTACCCGGGTACTCGAGGGTACCCGAAATATATAACAAAAATTTTAGCGTACATTGGAACATTTTTTACGCCGCGAGTTTTACACTGAACTAAATTGAAATAGTACCTACTCTCCCAAAATCACACAGAGGATGTTTATGTTACTTCATCCCATACTGACGCGATTTAATGGCACTATTGACGGGTTGAATATTTCCGTGAAGAGGATTTATTATATGAAACAAGAAACATTATGTGGTATGGGATGGGGTGATTCTGGTTATTACTGCATGGTTATGTTTTTTTAGAGCTTATTCCTATTGTTTTTAAGTGTTTATCATCTTCTCCAAAAAAGACTGACTTACTAGAAATAACATAATTTACTAGTCGGGTACCCGGGTCCTGATAATATACCCGGGTTGACTATTACCCGGGTCGACCCGGGTACCCGCCGACATCCCTAGTAAATATTATCCACTGTTTCTCAAATCGTAGGTCTTGGTCAACGGAGAATTTGCATGCATTTCAAGAATCACATACACAGTATCGACAATCTGTAAATACTTGGTGTATTATTATGAACAGCAAGGTTATAGGTCCAATATTTATTGATGGTACTCTAAATGGGTAGCGGGTAGACACTCCTCTACGATCCCGGTAAAGGATAGGTCTACTTCAGGGAAGCAACCCTGCCCACGCGAGCCTTGGTTTTTTCTCTCCTCCAGATCCGGGAGTAAACCAAGTCCCAATCCTAATCCTACCTCTCACCGTCTATCCTTACCAATCTATACCAAAACTCGCCAACCCGCCTAGCAAGCGTGGCGTTTTAATGCTAAATAACCCCCAATGAATATGAATACGAATTTCAAAACTGGAATACCCCAGGCGGGTAGGGCCAATCATCCACAATCCCACACCGGCTACACGGTCAGCCTCACTGATTCTGGGGTAGGCAAACATTCGAAATGGACAAATGACAATTCTAAAAATTGCACAAAACTAAACATCGAAACATTGAATACAAGATCACTCTGTACGGAAGACAGACTAGTACAACTGGAAGAAGAATTACAGAATATTAAGTGGGACTGTCTTGGAGTGAGCGAGGTGAGAAGAAAAGAAGAAGATTTTCTGGCCCTGAGAACAGGGAATGTGCTATACTATAAAGGAAAGGAGGAAGAAAATGATAACAATAATGGTGTTGGAATTTTAGTACACAAAAGGACGGTTAAATACATTTGCTCTGTGATATAGGCCAAGCGCTAGAGGGCAAAAAAGGACATGTTCGGGAAAAAATTAGAGGAAAGCTGGAAATAGATTTAATCGCTTTATTTAGGGTCTAAAATGAACATATTAATTTTTCCCCCTCGAAAGACCTAAGCGTTGGCCGCCATATTGGAAAGGTTCTGCTTCAATTTTATCTATGAAGGAAGGATCTCCGATATCCAAAACGGCTTTCTGTAGTGCAGATTCTTCATCAACGTTTAAATGAAGTGCAGATAAGATAATTTTTGCCAAAGCCAGATGTCAGCAGCATATACGACACTGAATAACTCTTGTAATCCACTTACATCCATGATGTATCCAATCACCCCCATAAACGACATTAAGAGATGGAAACCCCCAAGTCTGACTATGACGGTGATTAGGTCGAAGTTTGCACTGCTGAAAGCTATTATATCTCTAGCGTTAATGTAGAGTGGCTGATCGAATGTTACGAAGCAGCAGATTTGATTTAAAGATTTGCATTTTTCGGCTGCGGTGAGAAGCATCGTAAATATCGTGACATAGTTGCTTGGAGAATTGACAAATAGAAGACACAATATACGCGATTTTGAGTAGCTCTTGAATGATGTGACTCGTTCCATCATGCCATTCCATCCTGGAGTATCGAGCAGATCTTTCCACTTCCCATAAATCTACAGGAAATCACTAGGCAATATCTGTACTTCGTTGGAGATTGGATTTTTTCATTTAGATTTTCTATTTTTATGTTTGACAGTTTGACCGATTTTCTGGTTTTATGAAAAGATATTAATGGAATATTGCCAAACTGTCCTACAGCATGCGCACTTGGAATCTGTTTTTTTCTTGTAATTTCTGCACCCGAAGAAACAGAGCTGTAGGGAGTTACGCATTAAATTCCCCCATCGCATGAAAGATATTCGATCCATCTATCGTATTGATATTAACATCGGCGTTATCAAACACCAATTGCGAAAATAAAGTCTCCCCACTACTTTTAACCCGGAATATTAGTAAATGTGTTGTACAATGTACGTATACACGTACCAATGTGTATTATGTGAATTAAAATGTTCATATCAACACCAAATTTTGATGAACCTCCTGGAACACTTTATTTCTAACAATGTACCACATTTCTCGCGGCTATTGATTCCAAACTATAAGTTTTAGCACAAAAGTATAAAGGAAATTTTTTGTAGAGAATTCAATCATCTTTAATATTTATAATAGGTATTTCCACTGTCAGACTAACAAAAACAAGAATATTGGCGAGAAACTCCAATTTTGTTCTTTTTTTCAATATGGCGGCCAACGCTCAGGTCTTTCGAGGGGGGAAACTTAATATGTTCATTCCAGACCTTAAATAAAGCGATTAAAGCCATTTGCAGCTTACCTCTAATTATTTCCCGAAAAAAACCTCTAGCGCCTGGCCTAATAGGTGTATCATCAAAAATAATCTACATAACAATGAAAATATCTAATAGATACTACCCGAAGATTATCCAGGTATACGCACCTACATCTACACACCCAGATCACAAAATATAACAACTATATGAGGACTTAGGCAAAGTTATCAGTGAAAACAAAACATATTACACGATAATACTGGTCATTTCAACGCTAAGTTAGGAAGACAACAAATGGGAAAGACCTGCGTTGGGAAACATGGAATAGGAACACGCAATGAAAGAGGACAAACACTAATCAGTTTCCTCGAAGAACATCAAATAAAAGCCATGAACACATTTTACAACAAAAAACATCAAAGAAAATGGACGTAGCAGAGGCCGGACGGGAAAACAAAAAGCGAGATAGACTTTATCACCACAGGCAATAGAACGACAGTACAAGATGTAACAGTTCTCAACAGAATTAATATTAATGACCACAGAATGGTACGAGCCTGGATGATATTAAATTCAAAACTAGTCAGGAAGAAACTAATTAAAACCGAAAGAATACGAATAGACCAAACAGAGCTATGGAATCAAATGGACAAATATAAGGCTAATTTTGCGAATAAACCGATTAGTGAAATGTCGAACATCGAAGATTTTTACAAATATCTAACCAATAATATGACAATTGCTGCAACCAAGATATCCAAGGAAACGAAAAGAAGAAACACATCAAAACTCAGCGAAGATACAAAAAAATTAAGTCAAAACGAACAAGGATAAAATAAATAATGTCGGCAAAAGAACTAAAAGAAATAAACAAGAGTATTCGAAGACAAGTAAGAACTGACATAAAAGAATATAACAAAAGATTTATAACCAAAACTATCGAAGAAAATAGAGTATTTAGGAAGAAAATCGCAGAAGGAAAAGGGAAATTACAAGTATACTAGATGAAAATGGAACCATAATACATAATCGAAAAGACATCCTCAAGCACATAGAGAAACTTTACGAAGATCTATATTCCACAAAGGTTAAAGAACCACCTATTAGTCCCAATAAAAAAAAGAGCAGCATTGACCAAACACTACACCGCGGATATACCGTCAATTAACTAGGAAGAAATAAAAATCGCACTAAAAAGTATGAAAAATAACAACGTCGCAGGATCGAACGGTATAGTAGTAGAATTAATAAAAGTAGAAGGAAAACACTACTACAACATATAGTAACACTATTTAATAAATGCCTAGGCACAGGTTTAACACCTGAAGCATGGAAAGACGCGAATGTGATCTTAATATATTATAAAAAAAGGCAATAACAGAGACTTAAAAAACTACTTCCCGATTTCACTGTTATCGCATATATATAAATGACTAACAAAAATAATAAACAACAGAATAACAAACCGTCTGAACGCATCGGAACTATCGGAACAAGCGGGTTTTCGACAGGGGTATAGCACCATAGACCATATCCATACTGTGAGACTGGTCATGGAAAAATCATATGAATATAATCAATCTTTATACCTTGCCTATGTTGACTTCGAAAAGGCATTTGGCATAGTGGAAATCTGGGCACTTGATAATGCGCTGAAAAGATGCAGAATCGATTACCGATACATCCAATTAATTGAGAACATATACAATAACGAAACCATAACAATACAAACATTCGAAAATACAAAACCGGTGAATGTTAAACTTGTCATCAGACAAGGCGACACGATCTCGCCCAAATTGTTCACTAATCTCCTAGATGATGTATTCTAACTCCTGATTTGGGACGAGAAGGGTATCAACATTAATGACGATTACCTCAATAATCTACGCTTCGCTGACGACATTGTTTTACTAGCAGACAATATTGGGGACTTGGAAACAATGTTTATGGATGTCGGGAAAGCAGCAAAAGCGGTTAGGCTAAAAATGAACCTATCGAAAACAAAAATTATGTCTAATAGAAAAAATGCACCACCCATCCAAATTAACGACAATCTGCTAGAGGTAGTAGAAGAATATATATACTTAGGACAAAAACTGACTTTTGCGTCGGACACGCAAGCAGCGGAAGTTGATCGAAGAATCAAACTAGGATGGGCGGCATACGGAAAATTAAGGAATGTAATTAAATTTAATGTATACCCGCAATACCTCAAAACAAAGGTATTCAACCTGTGCGTCCTCCCAACGGTTACATACGCATCTGAGACGTGGGTTCTCACTGAGACTATAATAAAAAAGATGAAAGTGACCCAGAGAGCAATGGAAAGATCAATGCTTGGAGTAAAGCTACAGGAAAGAGAGACAAATTAATGATAAGAATCAAAACTAGAGTAGGTAGAAGATGTAGCAAGACAAATCGCAAACCTAAAGTGGCAATGGGCGGGACATGTTACGAGAAGAGACGACAACAGATGGAGCAAGAAGGTGACCGAACGGGAAGAAGAGATCGAGGCAGACCTAGAACCAGACGGGGAGGTGATATATGTAAAATAGCCGAAACACAGTCGTTGGGATGAACCACCGAACGCAGAAAATGGCGACAAATTGGGGAAGCGTACATCCAGAGATGGAATATATAAACTCTGTAAATAATGATGATGATGATGACTCTAAATAGCGTCAAATACTTGCATCTATTACAAGTGCAGCTACCTTAAGCAATCATAGATGCTATTATTAATATCGAGATGCGTGGCACCATATTGCAGCAGGATAGAGCCCGCCCTCATTGTATCAGGGAGGTAGTTAATTATCTTAACGCCACATTTCCTTGGTGGATTGGAAGATGGGGCATTATCAATTAGCCTCTGAGGTCTCCCGATCTCTCTCCAAACGACTTTTCTATGGGGTTATTTGAAAAATATAGTGTATACAGTAGAGCTAGCTAAAAACATTGACACATTAAAAAAGAGGTTAATTAATTAATCTCAAAACATACCTGTTAACTTAGTTAATAATTCGATCACATAATTTAACAATCGTTTAGCCTTCTGTTTTGGAAGTGCAAGGTGGGTACGTTGAGCAGTTATTATAATACTCGTAATTGCTTGCTGCTGTTCTTATTTCTTCATTTTTATATAATTCATGTTCGTTATTAAATAATTCTTTTTAACTATGAACACGATAATCTCGTTAAATTCTGAGTATGTTTGCAGGGTACGAAAATGTAAACAAACCGAGCTTATCTCACAAGTAACGTTCCGGACGTCCGACATACCAAGCAGAATACATACTTCGCTCCAGGTCAAATTCCGCCGCCACGGCTACTTACCTGCTGAGTGGGTTGCTGGTCACCAAGAAACTGAAGAAACAAGTCCCCAAAAGAAATTGCTAATTTTATTAATGTACATTAAAGGCCGTAAGCTTAAGCCTCATTTTGTACAAACTGGTTAAAAATATTATACCGTTGCAATATATATTGTGTTTTCCTGACCATATATATTTGAGTTTGAGCTACAATATGTGATTAATTAGATCAAGTTGCGGAAACTAACTAGATCAATCCACGGTTTAATTCGGGAAATTATGTCAATCAAATCATGTGGATTGATTTAATTCGCGTGTGATTGACAGGTGCTCTAATTAATGTGGCGCATTACTACTCATGTTATACACTCGGCACAACTGTTTACTACAATTTTTTGCCAATGCAATTTGTCAAATGCTTCTTCAGTGCCGACGAAGTGGGTACCGTTGTCGCTATAAATGGTTCTCGGTCTACCACGTCTAGCGATAAACCGGCGAAGAGCTTGCAATAAATTTACAACAGATAACGAAGTACATGATTCAAAATGTACCGCTCGGTAAATGGCACACGTAATAAAACAAATCCAGGCCTTTTCTCCATTTCTTAAGTATAATGGGCCCGCAAAATCCACTTTTGTGATTTCGAAAGCATCAGCTTCTCGAGCTAGATCTAACGGAAGTGGAGAAACGTCAGCCACCAATGGTTTACTATTATGTCTTTTACAAATAACGCACTTAGATATTGCAGACCAACGACCACCTAATATTCAATCATTTTCGCTCATAAGTCCTTGTGTTCCAACGTGGCACGATTTTAGATGCGTGTCAAAAATAAGGGTTTTTAGCAGTTGATGCTTTTTCGGTAGTACTATTGGCATACGAAAATGTTCATCGTAAATTCTTCTGCTTACCCGCGATTTTAAACGAATTATTCCATACTCATCTTTAAATGGACCGAATGTAGCCAATCGTTTCCCATCTTCATCTGTAAATGATTCATGCTGTACCAGCTTAAACACAAATGTTTCAGCCTTGTTGATTTGTTCCATTGTCAATTCACCCTTACCTCGGTTGCTAGAATTGCTACTACTATGTATAAAACGGAACATCCAGGCAATCATACGTATGGTTTTGAAGTATGTTGAAAAATATGTTAAGTGCCAATCTCCGGTGATCATGTCGACATCAGAATTAAGTAAAGTGGTAACTAGCTTTTCCATTTTCTCTCGCGCAATCTCTCTTCATTGCAGGTAATACTTTCTTGGGTAGGACACAACTCGAAATTCTCGTAAAGCCACCTTGGTCCCTCTCACCAGTTTGATTTCAATAATTGTTTAACAGAACAATCTTGAGATGGAGGATCGGCGGGATTGAAAACCCCTGGTACATAGCGCCACATTTTAATAGAGGCCATTTTTCTAATTTCCGCCACACGATTATATACAAAGACACTTCATTCGTCATTTCTACATATTCAAGAAATTACGTTAAAGGAGTTACTCCAGAAAAAGCTCTTTAACTCCAGTCATAAGCTTTCCTTAACCAATATATACAATCTCGTGCCGATAATTGCCGCCAACGATTCTAGACGCAGTGTAGTTATTTTCCTTATTAGCACTATTCTATTTTTGGCTGCTAATAGAGGTACAAAATCTTAACCATGGCAAATTTCTCGAAAAATACAACTGCAGCATGCGCGCTCTTACTAGCGTCGCAGAATGTATTGCCATACAGTATACTTCTAAAACTACTAATTTGATATTTTAAATTAGTTAAAGTCCTATTAAACATTTAATTGTAAGCACATTTCTAACTGTTGGGACCGACAAAATAATCAAGATGGTTTCCTGGTCTCGAAAGTACATAAACAGCTCCGAATTTTAATCAAATCGTTGATGTCCACACAATTAACGCTGTTGCTATGCGACAACATTCGAACGTAAGTAATTCACGTTATAAAACAAAACACTCCTACCGATGCCACGAGCGGAAGTGACGCTCAAAGAGACGCCAAGCGATGCACAATCACAAACTAGCACTTTTAAGTGGCAAATTTGACCTTTTGATGGCTTCTGCGATGTTAAATTTTCTAACAAAAAATACTTGGATCATACTTTTGGGCATGTTTTACTCTTCAAAATCTCGTTTTCTTCGAAAATGCCATGTTTGATCATAAATTTCAAGGTCAAATAACACCACAATCAGTAGCGGACTATTTTATCTTATGCGGCAAGAACTAAACTGTAGCCTCCCCAAAGAATTACTACGATATCTTAATTTTGTCAAGAGTTCTTTGATTGTTGGAAAAGTTAACTCCGGATCGCCCACTGTGCGCCGCTACCCACTCTACGATGCCTGAAGCGGCTGTTGTAATAACCCTGCCGAAAAATATATAAGAAGGTACTGCGACCAGTTTATCTTCACTTGAGTCCACCAGTCCTGACCCTGTCCAGTCCCGACTTAAGTCCATAAATTTACCTTCCCTCCCAATCTTCTACAGTACCTTAGATTGTGACAGCGCAACCCTACTGGGAAAAATCCCGTAACCTGCCAGTACCTCAGATGTGCTACTATCGCCTGAGGAAAAAATCCCATAAATTGCCAGTGCTTTAGAATGTGGACAGCGCAACCCCCACTGTATCCTGAGGGGAAATTTTCCATAACCTGCCAGTACCTCAGAATGTGGACAGCTCAACCCTACTATCGCCTGAGGGAAAATCTCATAAATTGCCAGTGCTTTAAAATGTGACAGCGCATCCCCTACTGCCCCCCTGAGGGAAAATTCCCATAACCTGCCAGTACCTCAGAATGTGGGACAGCGCAACCCTACTGTCCTCCTGAGGGAAAAATCCCATAACTTACCAGTGCTTTAGAATGTGACAGCACAACCCTACTGCCTTCTGAGGGAAAATCTCATAACCTGCCAGTACCTTAGATTGTGACAGCGCAACCCTACTGTCTCCTGAGGGATATTCCCATAACCTTCCAGTGCTTTAGAATGTGACAGCGGAACCCTACTGTCTCCGGAGGGAAAATCCCATCACCTGCCAG
This sequence comes from Agriotes lineatus, assembly GCA_940337035.1. NCBI lineage: Eukaryota > Metazoa > Arthropoda > Insecta > Coleoptera > Elateridae > Agriotes > Agriotes lineatus. The sequence goes on from CALNHX010006980.1 coordinate 11,063, forward strand.
TACCTTCGAATGTAACAGCGCAACCCTACTGTCTCTTGAGGGAAAAGCTCCATATTAACCCTAAAGCACTGCATTTCACCGTTCGCGTCGCTACCAGAATCAGCAAGACGAATTAAATACTTATTTTGTACATTCCGTCTGAAGGCGGCTCAAACAATATAGCCGCTTTTAATAAACTTACCTAGAGAGACCGCATTGTACGTCCGCCGACGTCGTCCTGAAGCCCAAAGGCAAATCAAGCCCGAACCTGGGGATCCTGCTGCCCGCGAAAACCTATATTTGAGTTAGGGTGAACATTTCTCCAATTTGAGCTAACCGAGGTAGAACTTAATAAACGTTTGAGCCTTTCCGAAATTAATGGAAGTCATATCACCAGATTTAAAACATTACACGACTTTTAAAGTGGCAACATGTGGCCAAACGATGTAATATCTAAATTTTTAACGTTATACCAACAAGAACCAATAACTTGGAACCCCAAGCATGAGGGGCCTTTTGTTGTGCGATCCCATTCAAAACCTTTTTTCCTCTTCTTTTGTAACAAATCGGCAATGTTTAACAAAATGTAATAAGCTGGATATTTTCAAATGCGGAAAATTAAACCAGCGCGCGGCCCAAAGCGCATAGGCGGCTTGTAACTTGTTCATCTACAGGCCGTGAGATTGCCATCGTTCCAGACACGCATCTGCGCGTCACTTCGCACCCCACATTCCAGGCGATTCGCTCCACTGGCCGTTTAATTCCACCTTAATGCATCAGAAACTCGTCAAATTCAAACACGCCCGTGGATCAGTTATTCTAGCGGCGGACAAGAAAATGGCTCGAAATATTCGCCTTTGAGCGCGGAGTTCTAATCCCAGCGGATTACATTTTTTTATTTACAAATTGATCAAATTTGCGCGCGCGAGAGAAGTTTCGTGTAAACCTTTCCACAGATTTTTTAAATAATAGGAGCACTTTCAAACTTTAAAATAATCGAAACTTTGTCGCCGCCTAGCAGCATATATAAAGAATAACTGTGGCAAAATTGAAAGAAACAATGAAAATGGTTACGCAGAAACGAAACTGAAATAAATAGTGAAGGAAACAAGAAATACGTGTCAATAGAGAACCACCAAGAAGAAATAATAAAAATAGGAACATGGAACCCTATATCAATCGGAAAATGCAATACAAGTAATAAGAGAGATGAAAAGATATGGAATAGAAATTCTAGGAATTAGCGAAGCAAGATGTTGCATTGCAGGGGAAACAGTTCTAGAAGACCACACAATTATTTACTCGGGGCAAAAAGACGAAGGACACCAAAACGGGGTGGTATTGATTATAAATAAGAGAGCAAGCAAAGCAATGATCGAGTGGAAACCGACAGATAAGAGAATCATTAAAATGAGAATGAACACAAAAAAGAAGAAGAAAGTGACAATACTGAAAATGTTATGCGCCAACAGAAGTAGCAAAACTATCAAGATTGAGAAAACATTTTATGACAAATTACACAGTGTGATTAGGAACACCCCCCAAAGAAGGACGTGGTGATCTTGAGGGGATATTTTAAATGCCAAAATTGGAGCAGAAGATAACGGCTTCGAAGAAATAATGAGGATTTATTCTTGGAATTATGTGAAAAGAACTAAAAAACAGGAGGAACGCTGTTTAAGTGTTTACCCACAACAACTGTCCACAAAGTAAAATGAGTTTACTAAACAGAAAAACGCAAACCAGGTCGATCATATATGCCCAGATCAAAAAGAAAAAAGGGACTACTAGACAAAGGGCAACAGAAGAGGGGGCGGATATAAGGTGAGGACCATCATCTACTCACATTTACACACATAAAGGATATCAAAACAATGAAGCAATTACACTACGGCCCATGGCAAAATAAATGATAGTGAGGACTAGACAAAAACTTACACACCAACGAAAACGAATTAAGCAAAGAAATAAATTAGAATGATCCAATACAGAAAATGTGGGAAACAGTTTAAAAACAGCATTCAACATAGCAAGCAAGAAAGTACTAGGAACGATAATGAAAAAGAAAGAATAGTGAATGAGTGAGGAAACCTGTAAGAAAAATAGAAGACAGGAAAAATTTAAAAGGATTAAATGCGCAAACAACAGAAATGAAAAATAAAACACAAATGAAATACCGAAAAGTAGCCAAGGACATAAAGGAAGAACGTCCAAGAAAGATAAACACTGGTACATAGAAATGGTGCCAGAAGAAGCTCAAAGGGGCAGCGATAGCAGGAGATAACAAAATCTTATACATCCCCAAGAGGGGGGACAGGGTTAACTACCATTGAGAAACAACTGAAAAGATGAGCCCGAAACATTTCCAAGAAGTGCTAAATGTAAAGAAAGACAGAATATAACAAATAAGAGAAATACACAACGTTCTGGAACTGAATATAAACACCGATTCGCCGGAAGAACTCCATGGAGGTAACAATATGCATAAAAAAAAGCAAAGCACCCGGGAGCAACCAAATACCTAGCGAGATACTAAAATTGGAAGTTAAAACAACGGCTAAAATACTTTTACTCTTATTCACGAAAATTTGGCAAGAACAAAAGTTCCTGGAGGCCTGGAAAAACCGGCTTAATTGTCAAGATACCAAAAAAACGAGATCCAAAGAAATGTGACAACTGGAGAGGAATAACGCTACTTAGTAAGATATACATATTATTCTGCACTCTGCATGATGTTACTAAAAGTGTTGCAAATACACTAGATACAGGATTAAGGAGAGAGCAAAAACAGATTCAGAACAGGACGATCGTGTATAGGACATGATAAACTCTCTAAGAATAATTATGAAAACAATTAACGGAATACCAGACAGCCTTATGCCTCTTGTCCCACAGACCTCAAAAAGTGTTCAACTCTGTAAATAGAGAGTGCATATAGAAAATACTAAGTAACAGAGGAATACCAAAGAGGACTAATAAATCTAATTTAAAAAAACGTTCTAATGGGTACAAAATGCCAAGTTAAACATGGAAGAAGAATTGGAGGACCGAGACAGGGGTTTAAGCAAGGATGTCTATTGTCGCCACTACTTTTCTCGATCGTATTAAATGTAGTGACGAGAAAACATAACGAACGACAAAAAAAGAGGCATACAGTGGGACGGTTACGGAAAGTTTTAGAAGATCTAGACTTCGCGGATGATATATGCCTGCTATCACATAGGGAATGTCACATGCAAGGAAAGTAGGACTCAAAATCAACGAAAGAAAATTTACGAACACCCTATGTTGCGAAAGGGGTATCATGGGGACATATTATATTATTATTCTTGGTGCTTTTTAATGAGAAACTATTTAATTTAAAAAGTTAAATTTGATATATGTATAAAAAATGCAGAAAACGCTAGTCCCAGAAGATATTCATATTTTTACTAAAATCTGCCAACTACTTATTCAATTATAGGTTTATTTGCAGTAAGTTAACATTTGAATACCTATTTTTTTAAATAATGGAAGCACTTTTAAAGGTTAAAAAAATCCAAACTTTTTTCATCGCCTAGCAGCATATATAAATAATAAACTGTGCCAACATTGAAATAAAAATACAGCTTACAACGGAAGATACGTCCCAATATATTAACAGCCCAAAACTGTTTTCTTGTGAAAATGTGCAAAATAAGAAGAGAAAAGGCACACAAGAAAAAAATAGTCCAAATTACAATATTCTTAAATTTATTTGCTGTTACTAGATACCATGTTCTTAATTTAGCATTGCTGTGGTTTTTCTATACAAAGTCCCACAGCCTAATAAATTTTTCCAAATAAATAAATTTCTTAATTTTCTGTCCTGATTTTAAATACCATTAAAAATTTACTATATTAAATATTATTTTTGAAGAAATTAGGTTATTACTGTCATATTAAAGTTTCTATTTTTTTAAGATTTCTCGCATGTCAGTACATATAACCCCAGAATTAAAACCCCCCTACCAACCCCCCATATTTCTTAAAATGAAAAAAAATCGAAAATTCGAATATCGAAGAAACCTTTGCTGAACCCGCTAATAGCAGGCCAAACCAACGTTCGGGACAGGGACCAACGTCTGTCGGGTCCGCTAGTTTAATATAAATGTGTTTAATAGATTTTGCTTGCAACATTAAACTTCAATTATCCGTAATTCTGGAATGAAAACTATTGACAGAGATTATTTACTTGCTGAGATCGAAATACAAAACCTATTAGGTATGCATGCAAGAGTAAAACTGTTAAATGTCTTTTACCTAAAAGTCCATAGCCACTCTTGATAGTTTTTACATACTTACATACTTTTTACATTCACAGGACTATTTGAAAATTAATTTAGCAGTTTATTGAAAATCTTTATTTGGGAAAAACGAATATTATTTCTATTTCTTATAACTTAAAAAACTTCAAAATTACAGCTCCTATAAAATTTATACTTCACTCTTATAAAAATTGCAGTTGAAAGATAGAAATATACCAACTAATTTGTTTTAAAGAAATCGCCAAGTAATCTTTGTAAAAGGGACATACACACGGAATAGCAAATTCTACATACCCTTAAAAGCAAAAAAACTGTTTGTTTTCTAACCCAGCAGATGTAGGTTTTTTCTACTTGCAAGAAACATTCTCCAGAAAGTTAATTTATAACCTCTGGACATTTCTATGTGTAAAATAACGAGTGTTGCTTCAAACGACCTTCCCTAACAGGTTTTTTAGCTGTTGTTTTGTGCAATATTAGTTTTTTACGAACACAATCATGGTATTGTTAAAATGTCTGTGTATTTTTATCAGTTATTGCAACAACTTACGAACAGCTTTCTGGTAAGATAGTTCTTAAACGTTGAATGTAATACATTTATTGGTAAGTGGTGAACTAAGCCGATTTTTTCTATTATAATTGTAATTTCCGAGGACGCTACTTTTAGGCTCCCTACTTCTATTATGACGTAGCTAAAATTAATTTATTCCTACATAACGTGTGCGTTACTTCAGCATATTTGCATAATCGTATTTGAATCAATTTGAGGACGTTTATAATTAATTGGTTGGTCGTTTATAATAACTATTTACAGAAACACATACTCAGCTACTGTGTTTTGAAGTGCAATTCATATTTTTGATATTTCTCCGCAATAAATCATAAAAATATTCTACAAACATGGGTGTATTCAGAGAGCGGAAGGGGGCCGTGCCCCCCAAAATTTCAAATACTTAGTCAAAGCAATTACAGGAGCCAACGCAATCTTTCCTGCCACAAAAAATCCCAGATAATCTTTATAACGCAGTCTTCTTGAAAGGTCTTTTAGTAACTTCAAACATAGTTGAGATGTACTGCTTAAACGGTCTATACTTAATGAGCACCCACTAGAAATTGGTTACCGGAGTAAAAACAGCAGCAAAAGTTATCAGCCAATTTTAACGACGATACCCGAAGCAACCACAAAATCAAAAGATCTAGATAGCCAAACACAATACTGAGTATAAACTATTATTCGATTTTCTTAATTAAAAATCATACATGGCCAGAAGTCTCTAAAAAATAAATATCTACATTAACAACAATACCCTAACAACTAAAAAAAAAACTATAATAAACGTAAGCTATCGAAGGGTGTAGCAGCCAGCTCCAAAATATTCAAAAATTAATTATGAAAAAACTGTAGGTACATGGTGCAACGATTAAACTCGCAAATTTATGTTATTTGATTTATATTCTTGTACCGGGTGGCCATAAATATCTGAGCTCCCGGTAGCCATGGAATTAGCTACTTATAAATGTTGATTAGCATTATATTTCAATTATAATAAGTATTGGTATGTAATGTAATAAAATTCAAGGTTATTGACACCATTTCTTAAATACGACGATTATAAAAATCTCCTGTTCTAAATCCATTACTTATTGCAATCTGTAATAATTTTTGACAGATAGGAATTTTAGTTGTGATGACATTAATTACATTTAGTTTAGTTGGATTCATCACTTTAATAAAGCGGTGTTGATTCCAAAGGTAATGTGATATCAGATATTTATGGCCACCCGGTATATGGAATTATTGCCATCAATAAATTATTATTATTATAAATTAACCGGCCATATAATCAATCTAACGATTTGGCTTCGAGTAGCATGATTCTCAGTAATCTATACAGGTTGTCTTTGTTTTAATAAGTAATTTTTACTTTAGCGTGTGCTTTTCGGTTTTGCTTTATTATGCGAGTTTTTAGACGTCGTTTATGGCATTTCATTTGGTAATGTTCTACATTTCTACATTAAAAATCATTTAGAAACGTAGTACTTTTTTGCATAGCAACACATTTCTACATAGCAACGGCGATTCGTTTTACGTTTGGCAATGCTCAATTGTAATGTTGGTGGTACCTACTGTAAGTTAAATTCGAGTTTAGCAGGTTAACTTTTGCGTTAGTTTTAACACAGGCTGACGCGAAACCTAAGCTGCTAACCTCGAATTTGACATAGACTTACAGAGCCACCAATAATACACTTCTGTACTGCCAAACACATAACATCAACTGGAGCTGCGTATTGTGCTTTAGTACATAAAAACGAGTTCTGTTCAGCTTGATTATGTTTTGACATTTAGTGTCACTCTTATATATGATCATACTATATTATAATTAGCATACAGGGCATTAATGTAGTATGATGATTATGTCTATAACATTAATGATGTTAAATAATGTTTAATAAGTAATTTACTCAACATTTCTGCTTGTAATAAGTCTCTGTACATGCATTCCAACGAAGAAATTCTGAATAGTGCGTAAATCTCTTTTCAAGTTTGTCTGTAATTTACAAAATTAACTAGGTAATACATTCGTTGAAAATTCTATTAATATAATGTATTTGTTCATGTTTATATTAAATATTTTACTATTAATTTTAGTAATGCGAGTACGCATTAGCCTACAGGTGGTTTTATAAATGTAAAGTGCTTCGTCGTGTTCGAACATCAATTCTTACGTAGTTTAAGAATAAGATATTAGAAAACCTAAAGTCAACGCAAAATTACTACTAGTTATTTTACTTTAATACAGCGATTTTTAGTAATTCAGTTGTATTAAAATTCTATTGAAATAAAAACGCTTATTGTAGTTATTTATTTTGAAATTTTGTTCGAAAATTCGTGAGTTTGTCCGAGAAGTTAATAAAACTGAATCATATTTCGAAGTAAAAACCTGCTACGTCGCTCACCGGCCGATTCGCTGGCTGCTTACTGATGCCAAATCTCAGTGTCGAAATTGTGCGCGGATGTTGTTTATCTGAAAAGTGGTATACCAAAGCTAGCAAAAATATGATATACCCATGCACGCTGACGCACAAAATATCTCCGCACAGTAATAATAATAATGGTCTTTATTTTTCAACTCACATGCCAAGATATACAAAAGAAGGAAAGAATTACAACGTACGTTGATACATCTTAAGCGTAAGCTCAGAATACGTGCCATACAGACACGCACTTGGTTTTCAGCTTAAAACCTTAATAAAGTGTAGCTTAATCAATTATAGCCGGGCTCCATAGCTCAGTAGTTCAGCATTCTGGCTACTGATCTAAGAGTTCGATCCCCGATCCCGGTGAGGTTTCTAAAAATAAAAAAATGCTGATGAAAACCTCTACAGAATGCCATCATTCGGAAGTGATGTAAAGCCGTAGGTCTCATGTTACAAGATTCTTTGCTAGGGTTGGAACTTCTTAGTCTCGGAAAAATTCTAAGTAGGACTAAGATACTTGGTACTCTGCATGCCTAGACCTTGTCCATGGGGTTGGCAAAAAGGGCCTATGAAGGCCTACTTGTTTGACATCAGTCTCCCCACAATTTATATTAACCTAACTAATCAATTATAATTTTAATTAATTACTCTCACTGTTGCTACCTATAGTAAATAATAAATCCAAACAAAAAACACACAAAGTATTATATTTTAAGACTCCTATCTCATTTCTGTATGTAATTTTTCCTTTAGTTTAGTTTTGAATGTTCTGCAGGTACATGATTTCAATTCAGCAGTTAATTTATTATAGATTTTGTAAATTTTAAATGTAAATTACTGTTGATATAACACGATGCGGTGAGCTGGTGCTGTAGTTAACCCTTTATTTCTAACATCTATATTATGTTCTGAACCGAATTTTATTGTATAAGTAGGAAGGTGTTTTATTCGTAATAATTTTATGAAACAAGCAGGCTGTTACTAGATATCTGCGGGACATATTGAGCCACTTTAATGGAACTAATTTATATGTGACGTGTTCAATTTTACGAATTCCAAATATTAGCCTAATACAAAAGTTTTGTACCCGTTTGTGGACAATTCGTTTAGGAAAGAATACTGTTAGTTCCATATTTTTAGGGCTTTCTTTAATAATCATTATTATTAGATATATATTTTGGACTAGAGAATATTCCGTTATTCATTATTTTATTCTAGCGTGTTAACTATAAATATATATTATTGGTTTTATGTTAGTCGTATTCTTTGTTTTAATCGTAGTTTTTTTCCACGTAACTAGGTTTAACATTTAATTTCCTTTTAAAATTTTTCCAATCGGAAATTATGCTTACTGTACTTAGTGATTTGATATATATTATCGCTTCGTTTTATTTTCGTTAGAGAATTAGGACTGTAAGTTTAGTTTTTCTTTGTACTTTTTTGAAAATACTTCCATAATGGATTCTCAACGTTGTAAAGTGGAACGTCGTGTAATAACTGCTGTTAGAGAACATAATCCCAATTACACCTATAAAAATCTGCTTGAACTTCAACCAAATGATAGGATGTTTCGCAATATATCCACTTTATTTCCAAAGACGATATAAGTTTTAAGAGCGAATTCTGTAACAAACCTGATTCTAATATAAAATTTTAAATAAAACCAGTTTAAGGTCATTACTGCTTGAAATTAATATAGAAGACGATGTACTGTACCTTACCGGAAAGAAACTTCTATGTACTGAAAATTATGTAGTCAATTTAAAAGAAAGAATTCTTTACTAAAACGAAAATCTATCCATAATATGTGGAAAAAAAACTAAACATTCAAGAGTAGGTACTTTAACAGGCACAGCGACAGCATGTTCTGACTATGTAACGTCAACACCAAAACATTGATTTTATCAACCAATTCCCCGATGAACTAGAAAAATGTAAACGTGTACTTTTCCCCATTCTTTCAGTGAATGAGGACTTGTCACCAATTTCTAATACCAATGCATCTTCTCTGAAATTCGTAGATGAAGCGAGCGCCGTACAAAATAAAAAATATTTTGAAGTTGCAGAAGAAAAAGGGAAAGCGTGCGTTTCTTCTGAAAGCAGAGAGAGTATTAGTGAAATGAAAATGAATGCAAACTTAACCGATGTTAAAAGCCACTTCGACGTACAGTGTAAGTCAAATATTACACTGTTTTTAGAACCGCAAGTACAATATGATCGAAAACTTTTATCCTCTAGAGCAGTAGTTCCCAAACTTATTTGGCCTACCGCCCTCTTTTCAGAAAAAAAATTACTCAGCGCCCCCTAGAAATCTACATTCTTTAAGCGAACAAACAGAAATATTTTGTAGTGGAAGAGACTGATAATTATCTATACGAGTATTTCTAGGTAGGAAATTATTTTGAAAGAATAAATTAATTAGCAATTAAAAAGTACAAGCAAGGATTTATACATTAAAAGTACAACATAAATATTTGAGAATTGTTTAATGAATGATACATTAGATGCAGTTACTGTTAAATTGCGAATAGTTTATTAAAAAGGTTCGTGCATATAAGTTGATTTAGTTGGGATAGTTGTTTGGTAACATCAGAGCTTAGATTTTAATTTGTAGGTATTAACTGACAATCGGAATAACTAAAGTGAAAGCCAAACTCAAATGATTATCTGAAAAAGTCAATTATGAAATGTTAAATATACCATGTAGAAATTTTGTCTAAATTATTACTTATTGCTAGAGAAAATGATATTTTTAAAATAAACAAATCTTTTCTGAATTTGTAACCTGTATTTTGAGTAAAAGCAAATTTGAATAATAAAAGATCTTTATTATAGGTAATGGTATTTACTTTCTGGATGGTGTATTAAAGGGTGTGATAAAGTAAAATTAAAGAAACGGAGAATAAACAGACTGAATAAATAAAGTAATAAATGGTATGAAGAAGAATAAGAACATTTAATAATGGCAAATAGTCTTCATGGAATAAATAAATCTGTAACTTGCATTTTGTGTGTTTATTTGGAAACTAATGTTACACTATGTTACACAACAGATGAAATATGTACGAATGGTTTTTCTAAATCTTCTTATCTTCTCTTCCTTCTTTAAGCTTTCACCGCCCCCTTATTTTATTCACCGCCCCCCAAATGCATCCGAGGCTACTATCGCCCCACTGGATCGTTCCAGCGCCCCCCAGGGGGCGATATCGCCCACTTTGGGAATCACTGCTCTAGAGCGCTGTGGAATTATTTTGTCAAAAAATTTTGTTATCGGTCGTGGTAATAAAAGTCACATTGGCATTTTATATCTGTCAGTTTATGGTTATATAATGAATGTCATTTTAAGAAATACGAAAGTTTTTGTTGAATACATAAAAATTTTAGTAACAAAAACAACTACAGCTGTTCAATCTGATTTCCTGCATTTTCTATACACAGCGCCACCGTGTGTTCAGTAATAAACATCCTGTAAAATGTAAGCGATTCTGTCAAAATTGTATAGGTTATATACTACTCCACAAATGAACTGGACCATTTGCATATATTGGTGCAATTTTTAAAAATATTTTCCAAAAGAAAAGTCATAGCGGTTTTATTAATCTTTCAGGATTGTCACTATAAAAAACATTTCTTTTCATAATTTGGTTTAAATAAATCTACGTCCATTAATACAAGTACGTTCTGAAGAGACAACTGCTAATTTCCCTTTTTTTGTTCTTTCTCTTATTTTTGTGAAATATAGTTTTTTTTATAATTTTATAATTTTATTGATATGATTTTGTTAATTATTCAGTTGATACTTGAGGATAGTGCTATTAAATGTGCTTAATATGATTATACTATAAAACAAAAACTTTTATATATATTTCTTATGACGAAATGTAACAAATACAATTTTTATGCTTGGGCCAGTTCATTTGTGGAGCAGTATATTATTAAGTACCTTTACTCATCACTACCAACATAAATTAAATTTTTTAAAAATCCACAGCCCTCTAGGGGTTAAAAGTTTTCGATCATATGGTATTATCATCTATAACCAAACAAAACAATAACACAATGCATTCTCTAGAATCTAGATGAACTAGCATTTTTAGAAATGCAAGGTGATTCTAATTTAGATATAATTTCCACGCATATCGATAAAGTTAGTGAAATACAGAAAGACGGACGTTCGAATGACTCTATTTGAAAAGTAAAAGATCACTCTACCAGTTTACTAGTAAATGACTCTTTCAGCTATAATCAGTACAATAAATTAGATGTAACGAATTTAATATTAAATTAATTTGTGATATCCCTAGCTATCTTTTGAATTTATCAGGTGCTAATAATGAATCACTTCTGCCTAAAGGTTCAATGAATATATTAATCAATAAATCCAACAAAATTACCTTATACAGAATGCAAAATGGTAGAAGGTCATTTTACTATACCAGACGATATTTGGAGGTTTATTTTTAGAGACAGTAAGCTAGTTAGCGATTATTATCCATTTTATTTTCGAAAAATGATTGCCAAATACGTCAATAATGTATGTCAGTTAGTCTTTAAGTATACCAAGTATCTAAAGCGAGGAATAATTTAACTTTTTACCGAGTGTATTCACAATAATCATGGTGGCTAAAAGTTATTATTGCGATAAATAACAAGAAAATTACAGTGTAGAGCTCATCTTTAAAATTTTGCCATAGAGAAGAACTGACCACATACGTTGAACGGTTTATAGTCAAAAAAGAATTTTAAACCGCCTATCTCAATATGTACCGCTCCCTTAGACGAAGGGTGGACACGGGTTGGGCTAGGTCATGAACTCTCGGTAGTATATGGCGTGTTGTAAGGACTAGGCAAAAATGCTTTAGGCTTTAAGATTGAACAGTTTAATTATGAAAATTTTGCGCCCTTTCGTTACTCACAACATAAAAACAAATCTAGCTAATAAATAACACACCATATACCTTTAGTGCTTTGCTGCATACCTATATAAATTGTACAGGTGAAAGGGTTGCGGAAAGAACACAAAAATATTATCAGCAATAGAGGCATTTAATCACACCCAAATAATCGCAGTAACATATGAATTATAATTATATACATACGCCATGAGCGATAAAGTGACAGCAACTTAAGATTTGTAGGGCAATTGCCTAACAAATAAATAAACCATAAATAGGAATCAACTTCCAAGTATTTTAGTCACAAAATGTGCTAATTAATAGGTCGGGGTTACAACTCAGGATTGCCACCTGCGAGTATCGCACTTGACATGAAGGCACAACGTCCAAAGGACGCGGCGAAAGTGAGTCTTGGGCACATACGTATTTCAGCAATTTGGAAGCAATTAATCACTCACGCTTTTAGCGTTATAATTTGATTGATTAAAAGCAGTAATTAAACACGCTTCAGTTTGAATTTCTAAGGCCTTAGCAAGAACTGAGTTTATTTACGGCAAGTGCCTTTGTCGATAAAAACGTTGGGGAATGCATGTACTTACATTTTGATTCGTTGTTATGTCCAGCGATCGTGAAGGAAAAGATTCTGGTATTTTGCATCTTGACAGAAAGCACTTCGAATCATGATTTCGCTGCATTATTTCGTAAAATCCAGGACGCCACGAGCAGCTAACTGCGGCAAAAGCGGCCTATGGCATTCTGGAATTTCCAGCCAACTTGCACGTCGAAGCGAAAAATGGGAGAACCAGTTATTTTTTGAGTAACTGTAGAATAACCTTAAGAAATCCACATGGGAATCGGCTTAAATATCGAAATTAGTATGTTAACTAGAAGAGGCATTCTTAATAAGGCTGTTTACGCCCGTACGTAAAGAAAACAACGCCTCTAGCGGTTTTAGTTTGTTTAAACAAGAGCGGTTTTGGCCTGCTCCTTGAATTTCAGATCCAAGAAAGGCGCTGCATGAAAAATCAATAATTGAGAAACTCGACTGTTTGCTAGCGAGTCGACTTTGGAAAAGCCAAGCGAGTGTGCTTCGACCAGAAAGGTCTTATTTCTAACGTCAGGCCCTTTACGCAATAAACCTGAATACCCTTGCCATTATAATGTTTTTTAACAATGTTGACATAATTATCTCCTTAAACAATTTTAAACTATTCAAAATTAATTGTCAAATACTTTAATCTTTTAAAACATAAATCGAATCTGAACTGGAGATCAGGATTCTACAACCCAAGTTTGTATAAGTAACTGTCCACGTAACCAGAATTCATCCATCACAAGCAAACAACGCCGTAATCTTCAGCAGCTGTAACTTACTTCTAGACAGTTTTCAAAATGGATGACCTGCAACCAGAAAATGGATTCTACAAACTTATCAACTCAAAATATAGACCCGATCAAGAGGACCTATTTCGAAGTTTCAGCAAAATTAACAACTTAATTCTAAAAATTTTAACGTTTTATACAATGTAACAAATTATTATTACTGAAGAAGCTAATACTATGTTATGATACATGATATGGACAGAGATCATAATAAAGGAATGTTGAAAATAGAACGAATAAATTTGGACAGTTACAGAAATTGAGTCTTAATAGATATAAAATTTTAACATTAATTGATGAAAATCAACTCTGGTTGCATTATTCATTGGGATTTCTAAAATACTGGTAGGCTGATTTGAATGCATTGAAATTAATAATTAAGGAAAATACATTCAAACTAAGGTTACATCGACAATTGTGTTTGTTAAGAAAATGATGTATTGTTATTATTTAAATTAATTAAATAGTGTGCATAAATAATGGTTACTAGTAGATAAAAAAAATTTGTTTATAAAACAGTTACCTAAAGAGTACTCATAAATGCAGATGTAATAAAATTTCTGGAAAATTAAATATTGAAAATTAAATGGAATTTCTGCATAAATTGTTTAAATAAAATATGGTATTGTGAATAGTAACACAAAAAGCAAAGAAAAACAGTTATTGTAATATTGGTTTACAAAAATTAATAATCATCGATGGAAAATGGATTTATTGTATTAAAATACAAATAATAAGAAGTAATTTTATATTGGTTGTGTGAGGAATTGGATCGATACTTGGTACATCGAGTTTGAGCCGTCAGCGTACTTGAAATAAATGGAACAAAGTTAATATTTGAAAATATAACAGAAGGAGAGTAACTTACCAGGTCAATATTTCGTGTGAAGAGCAAATCTAGGGATTGCCAGTACCAGATAGTAGGACTGTGGACTGCAGCAGTGACCAGGACGAGGTTTTGGAAGCAGATAAGTTGGTTGGATGTGAACGAGCAAGTAGGATATTGACCAGAACTGGATTGATGGTGCAGGTATACAAGAGGAGCCAATAGCTGTGATGGTTGTACCAGAAAGAGCAGTAGCAGCTAGTAAAAGTGTTCTTTTTCAGTAAATTGCAGGGCTAAAACGAAGGAACTTGTTGTGACATCGGAGACTAGCAGAAACAGGAATTTGGAGCTAACATCAGTTGACAGGACCAAGGAAGGGTTAGCTGTTGGGTGTTTTGGATGTTGTAATCTGTTCAAGAAAGGCGTTAGTGGTGAGTGTTGTTCGTGGTAAGGACATAAGCAATAAAAAACAGGTTTGTTAGATTAAGTTGACATTGAAGTTTTGAATACTGTCAATTTTGAAAGCAAGTAACAGAAACTGAAGCAATAATTATCTAGTAGAGTCAATTAATAGTAAACGTCAAATGTAAAAGCACAATTGTCAGTACACCTTGGTGTAGAAAATTTGAAAAGTAAACTTTGATATTTAAACATTAAATTAATTCAAAGAATTTGAGGTTATAAAGTTTTATTGCTACAGTAAATAGCATACTAGATTTGATGAACCCAGCCCGAATAGATAAGAGGTCTTGAGTATAGTAAATATCATTGTAATATAAAAGAAAGACATTGAAGGCCTAGTTTCCATAATAGGGGCTATATAGCAACTATTAGCGAAACGTTTAATTAATTATTAAATTATATATTGCGACAAAATGATCTTTTATTCATACGACAAAAAGTCATGCTTTTCCTATAATGTTTTTTAACTATATTGACATACCTAATTATCTCCTTAAACAATTTTAAAACACAGTTCATCGACAATAATGGCATCAAAAATCATGAGTTTGAGAACAACAACATCAATTTGCTATAACAGCTTCATTAATCGTGAATTTGACAACAACAAGAATTTTCTATGGCGATATTTATTGAATGTTTATTAAAAGTGACACAACCAATTCCAAGTTAGGTGCTCAACGCCGGTCGCTTAAATTACGCACGCGCATCTTCCGAACAACGTCGTAGAAAAGGGTTTAAAATGCACCATAAATAACTAGGAACAAATACCTGGTCTACGGAATCCAGGGTCCTTCGTTGATGTACGCTCAAGCTGCCGACGACCGGTGAAGCAGCTCCTGCATGAATAACCCCTCAACGGGTGAATAGACGACGTACGAAACTTCCAATAAAGGAATGACGAAGCGAGACTTCAATGTGCGAGATTAACACGACGCCTGGTTAAGCTAGAGTTGGTACCTTTAAGAACCCAGTAAATAATCCGCTGCTGCTGTGCTTGGAGACCTCACAACCTCTCAGTAAAGATTCTTGACCACAACCAACTTATTTAACGTCACTTCAACTCCGACACTCATCTTCACAGAGCAGAAAAGTGTTCCCACTGAAGGAAAACAACTCACAACTCCAATGGGCACAAGAATTGACGAAAAGCACACAGTTAATTTTAGCTTCTTCAGAGGGCTCCAAGAATTGACGAAAATCACCCAGTTAATTTCAACGAAATACTTCACAGCCCATCCCAGCAGCCGTGGCCGCTGCTGGAGACGCAAAAGCGGGGATCAGAATGAATCGCTTCGGGAAGAACCGAATGAAAAGGCGCACGCGCTACTTAGCCTCTTACTATCTTCAACTTATGGATCTCGCGGAAAAACTTCAGCACGAAGAATTTCTGACTCAACACTACGCCTAAGACTTCCGGGAAGTTTTGGGCCGTCAGGCAAAGACAACATTCTGAGAATGCGATAAGGCACATTGGCATGCAAGGGCAAAGATAAATTTAGAAAATATCGACAAACGTATATAAACTGGCAAACGCTAGTATTTGAAATGGAAGTAGGGTTGCCATATTTAAAAATAACAATTTCGGGACAACATTACGAAAAAGTGGGGGGTTCTCGTGGGGAAGAGGTAATTCTTACTTTAATTTTTCAAGTTTTTTTAAAGTTTCATTGTAGCTAATTTTACAAATACTGAAAACTGACTACTAAAGAAACATACTAAATTATTATTCATAAAAGAAACTAATAATAATACAAATTTAACGGAACTCTAATACGAAGCTCTAATAAAAATTTTAATTTTACAATATGCTGTTTTTAGTATGTATATTAATAGTAGGTAAGGGGTCACTTCAGACACCCCCCACTCCTTCTCCTTTTAGCCCCTCCCCCTTTCTTTTAGCCCCTCCCCCTGTGTCATGTGACAGGTGACGGTGGGGCGCTCGGGACTCCGCTGCTCTCCAAGGGGCCCTCGGGGCTCCGCCCCTCTTTAACTGGGTCCTGGGGGCTCTGCCCCGCTCTAAGGGGACCCTGGGGCTTCGCCCCTTGCCAAAGGGTCCTGGGACTCCGCCCCTCTCTAAGGGGGCCCTCGGGGCTCTGCCCCTCTCCAATGGGGCCCTTGGGGTTTTGCCCCTCGCCAAGGGGTTCTTGGGGCTCTGCTTCTCTCCAAGAGGGTCCCCGGAAACCACAAGTTCAGGGGCGTGGGAACAATTTTCTGACCGTGGGAATATTTTGTTGGTCGTGGGAATATTTTGCTGGTCGTGGAAACCAGGGTCATCACGTAGTTAGGGCTGCTGAGCATTCGAACGCGCACAGCAGGACGGTTCGAAGTTGTGAAGCTCCGACGTTACGATGTTTTGGGGGGCGTTCTGTTTTGGCGTAATTTGATATGTAGCATCTGGTTTTTGATAAGTGACGTTTGGTTTTATGTATTAGTCAGAACATTTTGTATTGTATTTAAATACCGAAATTCGGGTGGTCTTATCTAAGTATTCAAAACATTGGTCTTATGGAGAACTAGCACAAATATGTGGGTTTTTTCGAATTATTGAAGGCCCCCGGAAATAATAGTTCAATTAGCGGTACATGCAAACCACCAGGTGCGATATAAATACAGCTCCCGCGGACGACTCATCACTATCAGTCTATCAGTCAGGACGGTGAGAAAAAGAGCTAAAATATGAACCAACATCAAATTTCAAGTCTTATTTGCAAAGTGATTGTTCAAGAATTTATAAGCAAGAAAATGTACGGAGTATGTTTACCCGCAAGTCTAATGTTATTCGAACAATTAAGAAAATTTAAAAACATGAAACCGAGATTAATACATGGCCTAATGGTGTATGATAATGTTTTACCTGTTTTTCACGTGTGGATCTAAGTTGATAATAAAATCTACGATTCGACCCCAAAAATAATTATTGCTATTAACGAAGGCGAGGAAATGAATGCTAACAATCTGGAGTATTATCCTAGAAAAATAGTGGTTCCTGATTACGATACCTACAAAATACTACTAGAATGTGTACATGTAACGAAGACAGGGCAGGTCAATAAATATTTTGAAGAAGCACCCTTACATTTAAAATCTATTAGAAACACTGTTAATGATAGAGTAAGTCGAATTTTTGTACGAGATTTAAAGCATACTTTACAGCTAACAACTCATAACATAAATTATAAACGCGAGACCATTCGATTTTTAATAAAACTATTTATTTAAAGAGATAAAAGTTTGTATAATGCTATGAATTTAATCTGACAGCGGTGTTCACATAAATTTCTTCTTCTTTAATAGTTTGTAAATGACCGAAGCAGAAAAGAAACCGAACAGGTGATTCTTTACATCCAACAGGCAGCAATTCTCCCACTGTATATACCTAACTCCTTTATGAGTGACGGCCCACTTTGTACATGGGTCTTACAAACACTCGGAGTTGGTACTCTCCCTACGTGAGGGCCCTGATGGGGAGAAACCAGCCGATCACCCGCTCAAGGCTTCAAACTATTAGTAATTTATAGCCATAAATGGCCCCTCGTATTCAAAGGCACTACACAGAGGCACGAGGTCAACAGCTTCTGCTTTGTAATTTATAACCATTAAATGACTATGCCTATTCTAAGGCACTACACAAAGGCACGAGGTTGTCAGATTTTTATTGAAAAATTAGATGTGCATACTTTACAGCTAACAACTCATAACATAAATTATAAACGTCAGATCATTAGATTTTTAAGCATACTTTACAGCTAACAACTCATAACATAAATTATAAACGCGAGACCATTCGATTTTTAATAAAACTATTTATTTAACTGACTTTTCGTAAACCGGAAATTGGCAAAAATAACAGAATTTTAATCAGCGTTCGAAGCCAAGTTCAACGAGGGGTCGCATGACTATGTTTAAATAACTTTTCGTAAACCGGAAATTGTCAAAAATAACAGAATATTAATCAGTGGTCAAAGCCAAGTTCAACGAGGGGTCACATGACTATGTTTACATAACTTTTTGTAAACCGGAAATTGATAAAAATAACAGAATTTTAATCAGCGTTCGAAACCAAGTTCAACGAGGAGTCACATGACTATGTTTACATAACTTTTCGTAAACCGGGGGTCTACCATCATGTTTGTGGACGGGATATAATATAATGCATAACAAAAGAATCTATTATTAGTATTTTAACATTAATAACAGCTTTTTATGTTTAATCTTCACCGATAATCCAATTAACTTCGATGCAGATAATGAAACATATGTATTAATGTTTAGTAAAAATAAGTAAATAAATAAAATAAGACTTATGTCACTTCAAATGTGTTCGGCTGTCTAATATTATTGTATGAAAATCTGAAAATTTGATTGAATGTCCTTTCCATGCAGATAATGGAACATATGTATTAATGTTAATAAAAAAAAAACTTACGTCACTTAAAATGTGCTCGGCTATCTAATATTATTGTATGAAAAATTCTAAAATTTGATTGAATGCCCTCCCCATGGTGTGTATGTTGACAGCCAGCATTGTGGTCACAAAGTAAGCAGGCAGATTCTGGTTTGTTTGGTGTTGGAAAAATCTACTTGTAAAAAGTAGCCGAAAGCGGAGACCAATGCGTAAAAAAAACACCTATTATTAGTATTTTTAGCATTAATATGTAGATGTAGATAATGGAACATAATGTATTAATGTTTAGTAAAACAAAACAAAAAAACTTACGTCACTTAAAATGTGTACGACTATCTAATATTATTGTATGGAAAATCTGAAAATTTGGCTGAATGTTCTTCCCATCGTGGGTATGTTGGCAGGTAAACAGGCAGATTCTGGTTTGTTTGGTGTTGGAAAATCTACTTGTAAAAGTAGGTATTCGAAAATCTAGATATAAGAAAATTAAATTAGTTATGTATAAAAGAGACGAGTTTATATGGCATACTTACAAAACATTGTTGTTGTGTTAGAAAAAAAGTAGCCGAAAATCTAAAAATAAGGTAATTAAATTAGTTATGTATAAAAAAGAGGTGAGTTTCTATGGCATACTTACAAAACATTTAGTGAGAAATTTGTGGTAGCTGGAAAATAAATAAGTATTATTAAGAAGTAAATAATTTAAATTTTAAACTTACAGTTATGTATGTTACCGATGACGGGAAATGGTGATACACCTTATATTGAAAATTATTATATAATCCAATATAAAGTAGTTCGGCATTTTGGGGTACCTCATCTTGTGGACATATGCATATCGTACGTATTGGATTGTTCTAAAAAATATTATATATAAGATTGAATAATTTAATGTTGGAAGTTGTTTACTGTAATGTCTGCTCCAATAGTTTTTAAAATTTCCTCTACGTGCATCGCAAATTCTGTAACTGTAAGCGGATTTAAAACTTACTAACAGGTTTTTTTAGTACTTACTCGCAGCTGCAGTTGTAGTCATAATGTTACCTGCCAACTATATGCGCGATAGATTTAAACACCCAACTAGATTGTTCTAGCTTAAAGCTGGAATATATATACCGTGTGTCCACAGGAGTACGCACCATAGAGATAAGATAATGCTGATAGAATATAAATATCAAAGAGTGCTGTGACCACCGCCCCTTTTCTTGTACCATTTATAACAATATTGTTTCATACAGTGGCGAGTCAGAAGCCAGAAAACAACGTTTTAGCGTGCCGGCGAGCACAGCATTAGCCGATCTTTCTATTCTATTGGGTTATCCCTATGGTGCGTCCTCCTGTGGACACACGGTATATATAAGCGCCGCTTATCTCAACGGCACGCGCCGTTTTTAACAACAACATTGTAATTATCAGTGTACACCCCGCCGCTTAAAATATTTGATTTCACATTCTAAGCTAAAATTCAATAAGCAATACTCCCACCAAATTGTAGTGGAAAATACTTAAAATATTAATTTCGCGCGGCTCTTATCTGTTCAAAGACATTTAATATATTTACAACAAAAATTCCTTAAGTAAGCAACCTATGAATTTAAATATGAAATTCGCGTGGTCTTATCTATTCAAAAACATTTTACATTAAGCAAATATAAACTTAGATAACGATTTAGCTAACATGCAGCATCAGAAAATTATTAAAATGTGAACTTACAACCTGTGAATTTAAATATGATATTCGCGTGGTCTTATCTATTTAAAAACATTTTACATAGTAAGCAAAAATAAACTTAAATAACGAGTTAGCTGACATGTCGCATCGGAAAATTATCACATCCCGCCGATTAAAAATATTAAATTCGCACGTTAATATGTAACATTAGTTTTATTGGGTCCTTATCTAATCAAAAATCATGCTTCATTTTTACAGTAAAAGTCTTTAAACAAAAACAGTGGACTTAAATAGCGAATTATCTTTGCGTAAGCGTACGATAATTAACACCCCGCCGCTTAAAAATATTTGATTTCACATCTTAAGCTAAAATTCAATAAGCAATACGCCCACCAAATTGTAGTGAAAATACTTAAAATATTAATTTCGCGCGGCTCTTATCTGTTCAAAGACATTTAATATATTTACAACAAAAATTCCTTAAGTAAGCAACCTATGAATTTAAATATGAAATTCGCGTGGTCTTATCTATTCAAAAACATTTTACATTAAGTAAAAATAAACTTAGATAACGATTTAGCTAACA
Source organism: Agriotes lineatus (assembly GCA_940337035.1). Lineage (NCBI taxonomy): Eukaryota > Metazoa > Arthropoda > Insecta > Coleoptera > Elateridae > Agriotes > Agriotes lineatus. The sequence continues at coordinate 32,536 of CALNHX010006980.1, forward strand.
TGCAGCATCAGAAAATTATTAAAATGTGAACTTACAACCTGTGAATTAATATGATATTCGCGTGGTCTTATCTATTAAAAAACATTTTACATAGTAAGCAAAAATAAACTTAGATAACGAGTTAGCTGACATGTCGCATCGGAAAATTATCACGTCCCGCTGATTAAAAATATTAAATTCGCACGTTAATATGTAACATTTGTTTTATTGGGTCCTTATCTATTCAAAAATCATGCTTCATTTTTACAGTAAAAGTCTTTAAACAAAAACAGTGGACTTAAATAACGAATTATCTTTGCGTAAGCGTACGATAATTAACACCCCGCCGCTTAAAAATATTTGATTTCACATCTTAAGCTAAAATTCAATAAGCAATACGCCCACCAAATTGTAGTGAAAATACTTAAAATATTAATTTCGCGCGGCTCTTATCTGTTCAAAGACATTTAATATATTTACAACAAAAATTCCTTAAGTAAGCAACCTATGAATTTAAATATGAAATTCGCGTGGTCTTATCTATTAAAAAACATTTTACATAGTAAGCAAAAGTAAACTTAGATAACGAGTTAGCTGACATGTCGCATCGGAAAATTATCACGTCCCGCTGATTAAAAATATTAAATTCGCACGTTAATATGTAACATTAGTTTTATTGGGTCCTTATCTATTCAAAAATCATGCTTCATTTTTACAGTAAAAGTCTTTAAACAAAAACAGTGGTCTTAAATAGCGAATTATCTTTGCGCAAGCGTACGATAATTAACACCCCGCCGCTTAAAAATATTTGATTTCACATCTTAATAAATTTTTGCTCTCAATCTAATAAATTCGGTTAATGCTTCGCCATTCAGTTCGTCCTTAAATTTCCGTACGGATTGACCAGCAAATAGTTGGAAGTATCGAAAATACTGTCTTCACCTTTTAAGTGCCTGCTATCTAATGAAAATTAAACAAGAGGCATCAGGATGGTTTCCGTACGGATTGTTCAGCGAATAGTAGGAACTATTGAAAATACCATCTTCACCTTTTAATGCCTGCTATCTAATGAAAATTAAACAAGAGGCATCAGGATGCCCTCAAGGCTGTGTAAATGAAGAACAGAAGCAGCAATAAGATTTATTTTCGAATCGAGGATATACGTCTGGACCCGTCTAAAATAAAAAAAAACCTTGGTTGGCCTTCTTCTTCGACCCTATCTCTGTAATCTTATATTTCACAGTTAGTTATAAATTGTTTGCGTGTGGGTAGTTTTCCTAAACCCCCGATCATGTTGACCAATGTCCGTAACCATCCATATATCTTCTACTGCTTTGTACCCATACATCGGGGTTGGTACATATTAAGGAAATATTGTTGTTTGACTAACACGCCCATAAAATGTAACTAATATATTCAAGGTATGTTGTTATCTTACATACCGTTTGGAAATAAAGTAGCTGATAAATTAATTGATTAACTTCGTTTTTATAAAAAAATCTGGAAGGGTGTGGTGATAGGGAATATTTACAGCCCCACACCTTCAATTCACAGCCATGAGGATAGTCTGTTTCTCTCTAACACGTGTAAAGGTATATGCCTATCCCTGTCTGCAGAACAGTGCTACCAACATACTGGGTATTCCATAAGAAAGTACAAGTAACTAGATACAATTCCCTAGATTTAAATAAGTTACTAGCGTAGGTTGTAAGTTCACATTATATATGGAAATAAAGTAGAGGATAAATTAATTGATTAACTTCGTTTTTATAAAAAAATCTGTAAGGGTGTAGTGATTTTGACCATAGGGAATATTTGGCGCACCACACCTCTAATTCGCTGCCATGAGGATAGTTCTCTCTAACACGTGAAAAGGCATATGCATATACCTGTCTACAGAACAGTGCTACCAACATACTGGCACCCCACTGTATATACCTAACTCCTTTATGAGTGACGGGCCACTTTGTACATGGGTCTTACAAACACTCGGAGTTGGTACTCTCCCTACGTGAGGGCCCTGATGGGGAGAAACCAGCCGATCACCCGCTCAAGGCTTCAAACTATTAGTAATTTATAGCCATAAATGGCCCCTCGTATTCAAAGGCACTACACAGAGGCACGAGGTCAACAGCTTCTGCTTTGTAATTTATAACCATTAAATGACTATGCCTATTCTAAGGCACTACACAAAGGCACGAGGTTGTCAGATTTTTATTGAAAAATTAGATGTGCATACTTTACAGCTAACAACTCATAACATAAATTATAAACGTCAGATCATTAGATTTTTAAGCATACTTTACAGCTAACAACTCATAACATAAATTATAAACGCGAGACCATTCGATTTTTAATAAAACTATTTATTTAACTAACTTTTGGTAAACCGGAAATTGGCAAAAATAACAGAATTTTAATCAGCGTTCGAAGCCAAGTTCAACGAGGGGTCGCATGACTATGTTTAAATAACTTTTCGTAAACCGGAAATTGTCAAAAATAACAGAATATTAATCAGCGGTCAAAGCCAAGTTCAACGAGGGGTCACATGACTATGTGTACAAAACTTTTTGTAAACCGGAAATTGATAAAAATAACAGAATTTTAATCAGCGTTCGAAACCAAGTTCAACGAGGGGTCACATGACTATGTTTACATAACTTTTCGTAAACCGGAAATTGCCAAAAATAACAGAATTTTTATCAGCGTTGGAAGCCAAGTTCAACGAGGGGTCACATGATTATGTTTAAATAACTTTTTGTAAACCGGAAATTGATAAAAATCACAGAATTTTAATCAGTGTTCGAAGCCAAGTTCAATGAGGGGTCACATGACTATGTTTAAATAACTTTTCGTAAACCGGAAATTGTCAAAAATAACTGAATCAGCGTTGGAAGCCAAGTTCAACGAGGGGTCACATGACTATGTTTAAATAAATTTTCGTAAACCGGAAAGTGTCAAAACTAAAAAAAATTTTAATCAGCGGTCCAAGTTATCAAAGATGGGTTAGAAGACTATGTTTAACTAACTTTTTTCTAAATTTCACTAAAAATATAAAATTTTTACCTCCACGACAGGTTGTGTCAGTTGCATCACCACACATATAAAACCACACAACACTGTTTTTTTTTTTTTGTTAAACAAGCAAATAAAATAAAGGGCTATATATCTAATCACATCTCACGCACCGAATAGTGAAAAACTCTAACGTCACGATGTTTTGGGGGGGCGTTTTGTTTTGACGTAATTTGATATGTGGCATCTGGTTTATGTCTTGATAAGTGACGTTTGGTTTTAGTCAGAACCTTTGCATTGTAAAAGTATATTAAAGTATTTTGTTTGAGTAATATGGATTCACCGCTTTAATATTTGCATATTTACATGTATTTAAATGGGAAAAAGTAATTTCTATCCGAATTAAACAAATTTAGCATTGTTTCTTATGAAAAAGTAGCACAAATACGCTATGAAAACTGGCCCTTTTATGCAACGGGGTGTAATATTTCACTATTCGGTGCGCGAGCCCCGTGCACCTCCACCGACCGCTCCGCTTTCGGCTACTTTTTACAAGTAGATTTTTCCAACACCAAACAAACCAGAATCTGCCTGCTTACTTTGTGACCACAATGCTGGCTGTCAACATACACACCATGGGGAGGACATTCAATCAAATTTTAGAATTTTTCATACAATAATATTAGATAGCCGAGCACATTTTAAGTGACGTAAGTTTTTTTTTTATTAACATTAATACATATGTTCCATTATCTGCATGGAAAGGACATTCAATCAAATTTTCAGATTTTCATACAATAATATTAGACAGCCGAACACATTTGAAGTGCCATAAGTCTTATTTTATTTATTTACTTATTTTTACTAAACATTAATACATATGTTTCATTATCTGCATCGAAGTTAATTGGATTATCGGTGAAGATTAAACATAAAAAGCTGTTATTAATGTTAAAATACTAATAATAGATTCTTTTGTTATGCATTATATTATATCCCGTCCACAAACATGATGGTAGACCCCCGGTTTACGAAAAGTTATGTAAACATAGTCATGTGACCCCTCGTTGAACTTGGTTTCGAACGCTGATTAAAATTCTGTTATTTTTATCAATTTCCGGTTTACAAAAAGTTATGTAAACATAGTCATGTGACCCCTCGTTGAACTTGGCTTTGACCACTGATTAATATTCTGTTATTTTTGACAATTTCCGGTTTACGAAAAGTTATTTAAACATAGTCATGCGACCCCTCGTTGAACTTGGTTTCGAACGCTGATTAAAATTCTGTTATTTTTGCCAATTTCCGGTTTACGAAAAGTCAGTTAAATAAATAGTTTTATTAAAAATCGAATGGTCTCGCGTTTATAATTTATGTTATGAGTTGTTAGCTGTAAAGTATGCTTAAAAATCTAATGATCTGACGTTTATAATTTATGTTATGAGTTGGTAGCTATAAAGTATGCACATCTAATTTTTCAATAAAAATCTGACAACCTCGTGCCTTTGTGTAGTGCCTTAGAATAGGCATAGTCATTTAATGGTTATAAATTACAAAGCAGAAGCTGTTGACCTCGTGCCTCTGTGTAGTGCCTTTGAATACGAGGGGCCATTTATGGCTATAAATTACTAATAGTTTGAAGCCTTGAGCGGGTGATCGGCTGGTTTCTCCCCATCAGGGCCCTCACATTGTTACCTTGTGGTCGGGGTGGGTGTGATTTCACCCCGCACTCGATGAACGCTTGCACTGTATTCACTGGCACGCAAAGTCAAAAGAGTCAGTGTGGGCGTGAGATTGATACACAGTGGTGTGTTAGGAGAATGTTTATATTGCACACATATAATGGGGTGGCAAGTGCTGCGGAAGCAGCTTACAATACACAACAGGTATATAGTTACGCCATACAATAAAGACTGTACGTATGTGGCACACGTGAAGTTTCGCTGAACAGCGTGACAAACAGCCACGGGGCCACACACAACAGATACACACAATAGAATATACAATAAAAATACCTACAGCTATATATATACATGAGCAGCACGAATTGTGTGATGCGGAAATCAATAACACATAAAATACAGAAATATATATACAAAAATTGTCAAAGCACGAAATTGTCAAAGCACATAAATTAGCAACTGGATTGTTTTTAGCACTAGCTCGTACCTACGCGCACGGTACGCGGATGCGTCGTGGTCGCGGATAGGTTTCAGCCGGAGGATGCGGACGCAACTCCGGAGCTGACGGAATACGTAAGGCCTCGATCTGCCTACTCCTTACGTATCCGGACGAGCTGTAGCTAGGCCTCAATCTGCCTACTCCTTGCTAGACAACGAACTATGAATAAGGCCTCAATCTGTCTAATCCTTATCCATAGCCGAAGAGAAGTGACGCTCCTGAGTTCGGATCCTGCTTATAAAGCCGGCACGGGGATCCGCTGGCTTTCCCCATTAGCCGATCGCTGCTCTCATTGGCCGATGCCGGTGTGCCGTGGTGGGAGTCCGGCGCTCGCGCTCCTGATTGGCCGGAAGCTTGTAGAAGTAATGTATATACGTTTAGTTTATGTTGGGGTAAGAGCGTCTTTTTTGAACAGTTCCAAAATAAATGGCGTTTACAGATCTAAAATATGTTTATTAAAAAAAAAGTTATAAACTCGTAAATCATGTTTATTAAAAAAAATTATAAACTCGTAAAATATGTTTATTAAAAAAAAGTTATAAACTCGTAAACCTGCAGTGAATTCAAGAAAATTTTTTGATGAGGGAACTAAAAGAGTGATTTGAATTTACTTATTTAAATAGAAGATCTTACTCGACAGTATAACCACTAAATGATAATTGGAATGATATTTCTCCACCTCTGCCAATTGTCGAAGTTGGTAAGACCATTACAGTACCATTTTCTGTAACAACGGAAATGTCATCAACAGAAGCAAATTTAAACACTGAGCTTTTTCGTACAAAAAGCACTTTTTCTGCAAAATTTAACTAATATTTCTTCATCTTTTATTTCCAATACTTGACCCACGTAATACTTGACGTGTTTTTTCTCTGGAAACTTAACAAGAATCCAGTCTGTCACAGCTAAGTCTGATAAATTCTTGGTGATTTCTTTGATAATTTCTCTTTCTTTTTGTTCCATTTGTTGAGCTATCTCGTCCATAGTTTCTCGGTCTTCTTCATCGTATTCAATGGTATCTTCAATTTCAAAACTGTCGCTGTCGGGAATGTTATTTTGGTGTAAAGGTTTTCCTTATCTTTGCTTCTGTTAATTGTTTTTTTAGTCTTGTTCTTCGTTTCTTTGGACTTATTCTCCTTGTCTTCTTTGTCTTTTCTTAAACGTAATAAAACATCTTGTCTAGTCATTACTTCTGCTTCTTAGGTTTTAGCTCAGTCTGATCGTTTTTGTTTGACTCTTTTAAGGTGGCCACTATTTGCTCAAATGGAACAGAATTTGGTTTTGCGTTGAAAATTCAAGGCTGAAAAATTATTAATTCTACGGTTTTAACCTGATTACTTTCACATATATCGTCTTCAAGTTTTTGGATGTTTGATAGGTCTGGATTCTCATTATCTTCACTAGCAGTGCTACCGTCCTCGTGATCTTGGACACCTGATGGGCCTGGAATTTGGTCATTTGTCAAAGAACTAGGAGCTGTATCCGTTGTTGTATGAACTAATTTATTTCGATAATTTTGCCATCTTTTGTGGGCCGAAGGATCGAATTTGTCGGAAGGAATCACTTGATCGTTAAATGGGTAAATCTTTGCTTTTTTAAAGCCGTTTTGTATTATTAATGGATCAGTATCTTTCCCGATCGTTTTAGTTAACTTTGAAAATGTCTTCTTTAGTAATTTTTTCCCTGGATATTGTCGTTGCCATTTGGCGAGCTGGGTATCCCACTTGTCTTTTAATGGCTTAAACACAGATAAATCCAGGGGCTGTAGGAGATGGCTAGAGTGAGGCGAAAGTTTTAAAATAGTTACTTGCTCTTGTAAGGCTTTCTCAATCAGTGTGATACTAATGTGTGTGCTATGGCCATCGAAGATCAGTAATATGGGCCGTTTGTCTTTGAATTCAGAGAGTAAAACTTTACTAAAAGAATTGTTAAAAACTTCTGTCTCCATCCAGCCCTTCTTAGTTGCTGCGTAAACAATCTCTACAAATGGTCGCACTTACTCCGACTGATCTTACATATTATATCTCACTCTTTGTATTTCTATCTCCTGTTCTATTGGTTTCTATGTGGACCAGTATAGGGAATTGAAGGTTTTTTTGCGTTGTTTGTTGCAGTTGAGATCTACTCCATTGAGAACTTCATGTTTAAAGACAAATTTGTAGAAAGTTGGTCAATCTTTATTGTATAGTTACAAAACAGTTTAGTACTCTTAACTTATAGCATATTTTGTTTTAATTTGCCATCATATATTTTCAAAGACCTACTTTATATTGTAAAAATCTGCGTTGGTTGAGAAACTGCTACTTACTTTCTAATATTTGTTATTATCTCAGAGCCAGGCGCAGCGTGCACAAAGGGAAAGTGTGTATATGAAGAAGAATGTCCAGCTTCTCGTCAACATGGCCTTTGTGGTTCAGATAAAAACCACATACCACTGTGGTGCTGTACTCCCGGTGCCACAACCAAGATTTTAAACTATTACGTTGCCCGACAGTTTCCAGAGAGAACGCAATGTGGCCGATCACACAACTTAAATCAGATCTTCGGCGGTGTCAGAACCGAAATCGGAGAATACCCTTGGGTGGCTGCTTTGCTATACGTAGCTACGAACACTACAACGTATGATGGAGTTAAGTGTGGAGGAACCTTAATAACCGAAAAATTCATTTTAACCGCAGTGCACTGTCTTATTGACCAGACCGCAGAATCGTAAGTCTTCACTCTGCTGCATAATGAATCTATAAATTGTTTGCTTTCAGTATACGCGTGCTACTGGGTGACTGGAACATAACTTCTGATCCTGATCCTTTTCCTGCCACTGCCAAAATCGAGTATGCAGCTAAAGTTATCAACGCAACGATAGATAAACTAATACCGCATGAGCTGTACAGTTTCAAAACAAAGCGAAATGATATTGCCCTTCTTCGACTGAAGAGCCCTGTACCTTTTACTGGTAAGACTTTTTAGTTTTCAAATTTGATATTTTCACTTTTGATTTCTACAGTTTATAACCCGTGACCTAAGTGGGGCCTAAACGCTAAACTAACGGGTCTTAACCATACGATTTTTACATTTTTAAAGTATTTTTTATTATACCTGCATCAGAATCGCAGTTTAAAGCACGCCTGCGCGTGCGAAAACAGGCGATTAAAGCTCGCCGAGCTTTAAAGGTTGTCAAGGAAACGACTGAATGCAACAACGGACGTAGACGGGACAAAAACGTAAACAATTCTCGTAACTATAGTAGAACTATTATTATGTCCTCTCGATTTATCACGACAATTTAATGCATACACTAAAAATCCCATAAGCCGCGGATTTTTTGTCACTATGACAGCGGCAAAAGTTAGCCCTAACTTTTCCAGCGACAAAACGGAACCTAACTTTTAAAACGGTCTAATTCTAAAATAATGTTTGCCTTGTTTGTTAATTTAGAGACTTCTAAACTACCTAATATATAAATTAAATATGTATTCATTAAATTGTCGTACCGAATTACACTCAAGCTTTTTTTTTATCGAAGTAAACTTAACATTTATCATTCGAGTTTCCTTGCTTTTAGGCAATTCAACTCAAAAAACTGCCAGAAAGAATTACTCGTCCTTCGGACTAATAATTTTTTCGGAGGCAGTTATTTTCGTTAAATTGCCAAGCAAGAAATTCTCATTTAAATGTCAAGTTTACTTTGACAAAAAAAAGCTCTCGTGTAATTATAAGTGACAAAAATTATTTCTAAGTTTTTAGTGCGTAATTTATTTCCAGTATTGCAGGTATAATAAAACACTTGCTCTATTTCGAGCACTCCGGCTATGCCGTCGTGCTCGAAAACTCGCGCGTGTTTTAAAGACCTTGTTATCCACTCATACTTTAATAGACTATTATCTACGACAGTGTGTAAAATTAACTTTTAGTTGGCAGTTTTAAGTTTGTAATATGATTGTTTAATATAGTAATCTTATATATATTTCTAAAAGTCCTGACTGACTCACTCACTCACTCATCCACGCCCAGCCCAAACCCTTGGACCTAGAAAGCTGAAATTTTGCACAGATGTTCCCTTTATGATGTATACAAGGAATAAGGAAGGATATTTCGAAATTCAACCCCTAAAGGGGTAAAATGGAGGTTCCAATTTTGTATGGAGAAATAATATTAAATAGACATTTCGACTTGAAACTTCGTAGGAGTACTCCTAAAACAAATAATCAAACACATATTTCGTGATTTTCCGAAAATCAACCCCTTAGGGGGTGAAATGGGGTAAGTAAGCCTAAAAATCGATATGGGTGTCGTTATTGAGGTTTTTTGGGACGTTGATTGCGAAAATTACATTTATTTTTAAGTCCAAGACGGTGAACATGACATAAGGGAAGAAACGGGACGGGACGGGACTAGACTGGACGGAACGGGACGGACTGGACGGGACGGGACTGAGCGGGACGGGACTGGATGGGAAGGGAAGGGACGGAACGGGACGGGACGGGACGGGGCAAAGCGGGACGGTGCGGGGCGGGGCGGGTCGGGGCGGGGCGGGACGGACGGGACGGAAAGGGAAGGAAAAGGATGGGATGGAAGGGGAGGGGGTGGGATGAAAGGTGAGGGGCGGGACGGGACGGGAAGGGACGGGACTGAACGGGAGGGAAAGGGGCGGGACGGGACGGGACGGGAAGGGTCGAGACGGGGCGGGGCGGGGCGGAACGGGATGATACGGAAAGGAAAGGGAAGGAATGGGATGGAAGGGGAAGGGACGGGACGGGACGGGAAGGGACGGGACTGGACGGGACGGGACTGAACAGGAAGGGACTGGACGGAATAGGAAGGGACGGGACGAAAAGGAACGAGACGGGACGGGACGGAAAAGGAAGGGAAGGGAAGAAATGGGATGGAAGGGGAGAGGACGGGACGGGACGGGACGGTACGGAGACGGGGACGGAGAAAGGGACGGGGACGGGGACGGGGATAGGATGGGATGGGATGGGATGGGATGACAGAAAATAATTAGTCATTATTTAATACACAAATAACGAACCTCGCGCGAACGAAGTCGCGGGTAAAAGCTAGTTTACGATATAACTGTGTAAAGCTAGTCTTTAGTCACGAGTGGGCCAGAGTTATAACGCGACTGAACGAGCGTTTTAAGCCCCACGAGTAGGAGTGAGCGATATTAAAATTTACATATCGATATTCGATATCAGAATTATATCGATATTTATCGCTATATCGATATATCGGTATTTATCAATATATCAATAAATATCTTAAAAATACCGATATATCAATAAATATCGATATTCGATAAATATCGATATTCGATATATCGGTATATCGATATATCGATATGTCGATATCTGATATTTCCATATATCGATATATCGATATGGAAATAATATCGATATTTATCGATATATCGCTCAGCCCTACTGCTGAGTGCTGACTATCAAATATTATGTAGAATTCCCCGATGTGAAAAAAGTGTAGCATAAACATAAAAACGCCCGAAAAGGATTTATCCACGCAAATTAAATCTGCAGACTTGCACAATATTTTTAAATGTAGGGACTTTACAAGAAGTCTTTATTTAAAAATTGCAAAATGCAATACGTGTTAAATTCGGAGTACCGACTTACGGAGGACGAATATACTTTATATCGTTATCAATGTTATTATATTGTATTGCATTATTTTAAGTAAATAAATTGTACTTGTGTTAAAAAGTGTCAATAATTAAAGTATATTTCTATCTTGCTAATTATATGTGTTACAAAAGTACAGCATTAACAAATTCTAGGTATTTATTTTACTGTAACATGAGATGTGTATGTATGTACAACTGTACACCACAATCAATGCGTAATTATAACTTTAGTTTCTGAATAGCCAAATTCAGTTTAGATGAATAATGGCAACGCAAAAAATTTGGTTCGAAAATGGTTATACAGCACTCGAATGTTTTAAAGTTTACCTAATGGTTAACAGAAATGTCGTTTTTAGTGCACCCATATTCATATCGATTTTTGAAAAGACAATTTTTGAATGTAAAATCTTGTTCTGCGTGGTTACAATAGACCAATATGTAAAATAACATAGTAGATCATTTTAGGTCATGAAGTATTATTATTAGGATTATTAAAACAAATTGAATTTATAGCACTTCAAATTAAGCGAATGTTGTACATGCGCAGATGCATGGTATACGGTATACATACAAAAAGTTATAGTAAACCAATCTGAACACTTACATGGTGACCAGTTTCTGACAACAGTTGGATTAGACAAGTGGAAACTACTAATTTGACAGCTATTCCTTAAATCTCGATATATTTGTATTTATTGATAATATGGAGATATCGATAATTATGGGGATGCCGATAAATAACGATATTCGATAAATATCGATATCAGATATAACCATATTCAATACATATGGATATTCGATATTTCGATATATCGATATTCGATAAATATCGATATATTGGTATTCGACAAATATCGATATTCGATTCGATATTTCGATATTCGATAAATATCGATATTTCGATATTCGATATATTGATATTCGATATATTCGTATCCGATATTTCCATATATCGATATATCGATATGGAAATAATATCGATATTTATCGATATATCGATATATCGCCCAGCCCTACCCGCGAGTGACTAAAGATTCTTTACGCATGTATATCGTACAATGTTTTATCTATGATAGAATCTAGAAAACACGATAAGTATAAAAACAATATTTAAATGTAAATTTTACGTGGTTAAACACTTTAAAACACGTTGCTACTCAAGACGTTCCTAATGAAGTCTTTTAAACACGTTGCTGCTGACGACGTGAACTAATGAAAACATGTTATTAGACAGTCGTTTTACAAACTTAAAACTACCAACTAAAAGTCAATTTTACACACTGTCGTAGATAAATTACTATTAGCAAACAAATGTTTTCTCAAATGAAATAATATTCACTAACTACGTGATATACAAGGTATGACAGTAAATTGATATTGAGAGGGATGCGCTGATTGTACTTTAATTTGACAGAACCATATTTTAGCTTTTATTCGATTCAATGTTATACTATCCTCCTGCTTATACACACCGTTGTTTGCAATCTCCATTGGTTAAAGCAGTGTTGTAGCTCATTTTTCGACAGCGCCTTCAGTAAGAGTCTGGTTTTTTACTGATTTAACCTTTTCAAAATGGGTCCCCTTCGGCATACTTTCAACTTTTGGAAATAGAAAAATCAGCAAGAGTTAGGCCAGGCGAGTAGGGTGTACGATCGAGCACTGTGATTCGTTTTTGAGTCAAAAAATACTTCACCGTGAGCATATTGGTATAGAGTGGAACCTTCCTCCGGCCTCTTTCTTTTGACTGACTCTCTGTGTGATCAGAACGTGTTTGTAATATGCATTGTTTGTTAGCTGTCTGTTCTTCTAGTACCCACTCTGGTAATATCACACCTTTAATATAAAAAAATCTGTAAAGGGGTTTACACGGAAATTCCCTCTTGCGAATTTGATCAATTTGCAAATAAAAAATGTAGTCCGCTGGAATTCGAACTCCGTGCTTCGAGGCGAATATTTCGAGCCATTTTCTTGTCCGCGGCTAGGATAACTGAACCACCGGCGTGCTTGAATTGGATGAGTTTTTGATGCGTTATAAAGCACTATACTGTTTACATGTTCATGTTATCTCATTGCTGTTATATATAATTATGGCCCCATCCGTATATCTAGCTGGCATGAAACCGGGAAAATTTCAGACAAATATATGCAGGGTGAGCACCTTAAAATAATAACATTTTGTTTATTTTTGCTTTAACTTAGAAATAGATTAAAGTAATAATTTCTACATAGCGCAGCTCTATTCTTGCCAAAAATGGAACCCAACAGATACAGGATAAATTTTGTATGAGACAAAAAGGAGCAACGAACCGCAGGCGCTGAATTTTGAGTCCCATCAGCAGTTAACATTTTTATTTTTGCTTTAACTGAGATACTGAAGAAAGTAACAATTTGCACATAGTTCAGGTTTTACCCTTGACAAAAACAGAACCCAACAGATACAGCGTAAATTCTGTAAAGTAGAAAAAGGTATCAACGAACTCAATAAGTGCTCCGTAGCGCATGTAGGGATAGTCCGTCCCTTGCAATATCCCGCTAAACGTTGGAATCGCATACACATCCGCCTGCCCTTCGAATTCGACCACCGTTAATGTTTTTCTATTTGAAAATTTATGTAGTTTATGTAATTTATTAGAAACATGAAGATATTTTTACCTCTAGCTTAATTTAATTTTTAAAATTATTTAGTGTCACAACGGGTTTTAATATTAAACTAATGTGCGCATCGCATACCTCAGTTGAGTAGGCCAGTAAGAACGTTTAAATATCAAAAGGTAAAGGTTCATCTGGGAGCGGGCTGCTACTTGTGTTCCTCTTCAGCCAAGAACCGAAATTATAGGATGGTTGAGAGAAAGGAAGAGTGGAGAATTGAAGAAAGGCCAGGATAGGTGGAGAAGTACTGCCCGGCATTCGCACAGAGAAGGTACTCTGTTGACTCAGGAAAACCACCTAAAAAACTGAATTAAAGCAGATGACAGCAGGAATTGATCCCACGACCTCTCGAATGCTAAGTAGACGTGCTAACCACTAACCTACAGAGCTCGGTTAATGTCGAATTAAATGTCATGTTTATGAATCGTAATCCAGATACAGGAATTTTGTTAAAATTTTGCCATCGATTAAATCATATTCGAGAGCTTTCCTGTTATTTAAATGTTATGTTTCGGTATCAATCTCATTTGTTTTGAAACTTATAATCGGCAGCGATAGCTGAAAAGGTGCTGCCAAAAATGTTTCAACCGTTGTATTTACTGTGCTTGTGTTCTTCTTCTTCAAGTGCCTATTCTCTGAGGATATGTAATCATATTCACGGCTGTTCTGAACAGTGTTGTACTAGTCAGTCCGGACCACTGTCTGAGATTACGCAGCCATGATATACTGCGTCGTCCCGGGCCTCTTCGACCTTGTATCTTACCCTGTAGAATTAGTTGGAGTAAGCGGTACTTCTCACTCCTCATAACATGCCCAAAATATTCCATCTTCCTTCGTTTAACTGTTGTTAGAACTTCTTTGCTTTTATCAAGACGTTGTAATACGGTGTTGTTTGATGTGTGATGTGTCCATGATATTCTCAACATGCGGCGATAGCACCATAACTCAAAAGCCTCTATGCGCTTGCTTGTTGCTTCTGTTAAAGTCCAGGTCTCGGCGCCATATAGCAGGACTGAGAATATATAACATCTAAGGGCTCGAAGTCTGATATGTATGTTAAGGTTGAGGTTGCATAATAGTCTCCTCATCCTGTTGAATACGCTTCTTGCTTTCTCAATTCCGACCGTGATTTCTTGTGAGTGGTCCCAGTCTTTATTTAGGTTACAACCCAAGTATGTAACATGGTCTACCTCTGATAGCACGTTGCCGTTAACTGTGAACTGATTGTTGTTAGCTATGTTATTTTTGCTGATGGTTAGAATATGGGTTTTTTTCCAGTTCAGTTTCGCATGCTCTTACAACTTGGTCAATCAGTCTCTGTAGGCCCTCAGCTCTGTCTGCAAGCAATACTGTGTCGTCGGCATACCTTAAGTTGTTAATTAGCTCACCGTTGACAACAACACCATCTTCTATGTTGTGAAAAGCTTCTCTAAACAGCATTTCTGAGTAGACGTTAAATAACGATGGAGACAATATGCAGCCCTGACGGACCCCTCTTTTCACGTTAAATTCTTCCGACATCTCGTTTTCCACTAGAACCATTGCTTTTTGTTCCATGTACAGTTTAGATATTACACGAAGATCTTTGTTGTCTATACCACTGCTCTGCAAGACCTCGAAAAGTTTAGCATGTTGAACTTTGTCGAAAGCGTTCTCAAAGTCTATGAAGCACGTGAAGATATCGCAGTTGACATCTCGTGCTCTCTGGATAAGTACCTGAATGCTAAACAGCGCTTGTACTAATATTTTCTTCAAGCTTTCTGTAAATACGTGTGTGAATGATGTTAAGAAAAATTTTAAGCGCATGTGACATCAAACTGATTATTCTGCGATCCGAGCACT
This sequence comes from Agriotes lineatus, assembly GCA_940337035.1. Taxonomy (NCBI): domain Eukaryota; kingdom Metazoa; phylum Arthropoda; class Insecta; order Coleoptera; family Elateridae; genus Agriotes; species Agriotes lineatus. The sequence goes on from CALNHX010006980.1 coordinate 47,837, forward strand.
TATTGGCGTTTGCTTTTTTTGCAGTGGTATAAAGATGGAGGCTAGCCAGTCCTTTGGTAATTGTCCGCTGTCATAAATTTTGTTAAACAGCTCCCTCAAAACCTACATTTGGTCGTATTCTAGCAGTTTCAAGATTTCTCCGTGTAGTTGGTCTGGTCCGACTGCTTTGTTGTTCTTGAGTCGCTTGATTGCCATATAAACTTCGTTTGTGGTAATTTCTGGACCGGTGTAGTTTGACAATAAGAGTTCCGTTCTATTTTCATCTTCAAATAGATCTTGCATGTATTTCTTCCACCTTTGTAATTTCTTGTCAGTTTCTATGATTGGTTTGTTATTGTGGTCTAATATTGGATTCTTGTTCTGCGTTCTCATAATTCCTGACATTTCTTTAATTTTTTTGTGAAGTTTGAATACATCATGTTTTGTGTCTAGACTCTCAATCTCGATGCATTTCTCCTGCAGCCACATTTCCTTGGGCTCTTTAATTTTTCGTATTACTTCTTTGTGTAGTTTGTTATATTTTTCTATATTTTTATTTTTATGTTGTCGCCTTTCGTCAATTAATTTCAGAATCTCATCTGTCATCCATTCTTTCTTCTTGGTTTCCTTTTCTGATTTCAAGTTGTCTCCGCTAGGGACACCACATACTCTTTAACTGCACTCCATAATTCTTCTACCTCTGTTTTCTTATCGCTTTGTTCACTTATTTTGTCAAATTTGTTGTTAAGGTTTTTTTTTTTTGACTTTTGTTGTATCTCACTTTTTTCAGTCTTTGTATGTCTATTTTTGGTACTTTTTCTCTATGCACTTTCTTTAAGCGTAGTCTAGCCGTCGCTAGCAGGAGATTGTGGTCGGACGGAACATCTGCCCCTGGGTATATTTTTGCTGCCGTAATTGTGTTTCGGTACCGTATATTTATGATGACGAAGTCAATTTGATTTCTTACTATTCTTTGATTGTTATCTGCTGGTGATTTCCAGGTGCGCAATCTCCTGGGAGGCAATGGAAAGTAAGTGTTCATGATTGTGTGACACGAAGTCCGAAATTTCCTACCACGTTCTTTACTGCACCCCGACCAATCTTAGCATTGAAGTCTCCAAGAATGATGTTAACTTTTTCTTTCTTTGTATACCTTATTGCGTTATTCAGCTGTTCATAGAAGACTTCCAGTTCATTTTCTGTGCTCTCTGATGTTGGGGCGTATGCCTGAATTATATTTAAGTTCCATGGTCTCGCGGTTACCTTTAAAAGTGCAACCCTATCTGAGAATCCGCACACCGCATTGTTTATCTTTTTGTTGACTATTATAGCAACTCCATTTCTATTACCTGTTGTATTGTCGCCTGAGTAGTAAATATGATGTTCATCGATGATACCTTGTCCTGTATTGGGCCATCTTACCTCACTACATCCGAGGATCGCTATGTCAAGTCGTTTCATCTCTTTTATGACATTTGCCGCTTTTCCCGACTGATATAGACTATGAACATTCCATGTTCCTATACGTTTTCGCAATTTAGTTTTACGGTATTTTGTGTTATTTTGGTTTTTGTTTCTGTTATGCAAGGATTTCGCATGATGACGACCTGAGAAGCCTTGCATTGTCTTCCCCTGCCGTGTTCTGGCTTCCGAATTCCAGAACCGATACATGAATCGGTTTTCCACGACAATTCCTCGCGGCCAATTTAGCGAGCGACAATTCATCGCCGACAGTTTCGCGCCGAACAATTTCTCGCACGGACAATTCGTTGCGCGACAATTTATCGCCTGGTAAAGAAAAATTAAAAAAGAAGTCTTATTTTGTACTAGCTTTATTGAATATAATGGACAATTACATATTAGACAATATTTTGGTATAAAGAAAATATAAAAAAATCGATGCATAGACGTAATATAAAACTACCACAATCATAACTATTATTACAACAGATAAATATTGATCACTACTAATTCATGTTTTAAGTTTGTAGGTTAAAATTATGGGCTATGCCCCTAAGGTAATCTAAAAGTAGTCTGTTGCCATAGTCTTCGACTATAACTTTTATTCGTTTAGCAGTGTCTTTGTAAACCTTTCTTTGGCGCACTTCATTTCCAGCCACAAACTGTTCTATTTTCAGTCGGTTTACACTTTCGTCTTTTTTAAGCACTTTCACAAATTTCCACAGAATAGGATGGGCGCCATTGATCATAGATGAAAAACTATTGTGCCACCCTTCAACTGCATTATTGGTGCGTGGAATATCGTGCATAGTCACGTCGTAGCAATTCCATATATTTCTGGCAAATAATGGATCACGCCTTCTTCCTCTTCTGTCTGCTCGACCTATCCATGTGTCTTCATAATAATTTAACACCGGCGTTAGCAAGTTCTCATTCTGAGTGTAAAATTCGCTATCAAGCAAAGTTTCATACGATTCAATAACATCGTTCTCCGGCACGAACGCAAGAGCTGCCAGAAGTCGTAAATGTAAGGCAAAATCAGGATTTTGTGTATATTGAACTTGCAGCCCATGCTGCTGGATATGTCTCCATATGCTTTGCGTGAAGTGGAAGAAGCACCCACGTATTGTAGTATCGGGAAATTCATTGCGAATAGCATTCATTGCAGCTGCTTCAAAGTCTACCAGAATTGTTAACGGTTGAAGGCCAGGCTTCAACATCTTTAAAGCTCTAAATAAACGATTATACGTCTCTTCAGTTTTGTTTGGCAGCAAGGCATATACACTTGGAACTACGTTGCTGTATTGCACACCGTGAATCGTCTATAGCTGCGTAAACAGTGGTGGTGTCGTACTAAATGTTTCATCCGCATACCAATGATCGCAACGTGACATAAATTCTAAGTTGATCGCAGTAGAAAACAACAAAATTCTGTCGTCACCGGGTCCACTGTCGTGCAGCAAAAACGGTTGACCAGAAGATGTGGTAGTATATTCCTCGGGAATGACTAATTCTTGCAATGATATGGGGTTTGCAGGAACATCTTGTTCTGTTGCACGTACTCGCTGAATAGTTTTTCTCATGGCAGAAAGTTGTGGTAGTTTACCAGCGGCAGCAACAGATACATCTTCAGAAATGGTTGCTATCACCATTTGTGTACTTGGCTCAATTTGTTTTGCCATGGTCTTAATTTTTGTAATAGCTCTTCGGGATTCAATTTCTGCTGCGTCAGGAACATGATTGTGGACACTGCTTTTAACAACTTCTTCTCCGAGAGTATGAACTCTCCCAGAACACCGCCACTTGTGGTATTTTGAACATTTCCAAATCACTTTTCCACTTGAATTAATAATTTTTTCTTTTATATGAACGTGGCCGTTAAATACCAATAACTGGCGGCCTTTCTCACTCTCGATATACTGTAGCACCATTGTTATGGTTGTATACTGTCGCGATACGCCTAAAGTCGGGGCAACTGGCAATCCTTTTAGTTAAAATATACTTGTACACGAAGACCAAAGCGTAACAATACTTGCAAAGCAACTGAATTTTAAACTGGGAGAGGTTAGCTTTTATATTATTTGAAGTTAAGATAAAACGATTAACAAATTCTTCTAAAGGGTACTCATTATGCCAAGAAACGATTAGCAAATTCCTCAACCCTATTAGGCATAAGCACCTATTAGGGGTGCACATTGTGCATTGTGTAATACAAATAACCTGTAATAAAAGGTTTTCTCCCTAATGAGCGGAACTTAAGCCTAGTCAAATGCAAGAAAAATATCTTAACGTTCTGCTTTCCTTAAATAAAATTTAAGTTTGGAGTATCATAAGTTGTCTATTCTCAAAGCAGAATTATGGGATGCTACAAAGTTAATACATTAATCCCTTGTTTACAACCATGAATATTTCAAGTTGCGCTAATGATTTTTAAACGACATGAATTAGTTGGGTCAATTGGAAATATTTCTTTTCATGACAATTCTAATTTTCAACACATTATAATTTCATAGACTAAATACGTCAATCGTTTTTGAATTAAAATATAACTTACTACTTTTACTAATTACGTATTTTTGAACTACCTATAGCCGTTAGGTCCGGTTTCGCCCTTTCAGTTCCTGTGCAATTCTAGTCTTGAACAAACAGTGTTAATTCTTTTCTACTGTTTGTATGATTGATATTCGGAAGATGTTTTTATTGCAATAGTGATACAATGGGACTACTCTCAAAACGCAAGTTAACATGTTCTGTTTCAAGAAAGCGTAGATGTAATATTATGAAACGAAAATGGAAAAATCGCACAAGGTAAGATTATGCTATCTTTATTATGTTGGCCATAGTAAATTTTTGCTGCCAGCCTGTACAGGGCGTATCTAATCGGTCGTACAAAAAGTACACTACGATATTCTACGCCTAAAACTAAAACAAAAACCTAAGAACCATTTTCTTAATCTGTTGTATTTTTCTGGTAAAAGGTATTCAAAGCTGGGAATTAACGCTAGTTATAATTACATTCTTAATAACAGCATAGCAAACATTGATAGAAATAACACTTGTCTGAGCAGTGTTAATCAAATTAAAGTACGAATCGTTTGATATCATTTAATCAATAGTTTTTGTTATTACAATGCAGTGTTCTTACGTTAGGCCCGTTTGATCTAAATATTTAGCTAAAATAAAAGTAAGGCATTTACCTTGTCCAAAGGGCCTAATCAAATATTTACCCAATTTTCGAAAATTGTGCAATCTTTAACGAATTTCAACGTATAGGTATTAATGCGTGTTTTTAATAATTCATCAAGTTTGCTGTATGATGTTGACAGTAATTGCGTAGAAAATTATAATTTCATAGTTCATAAGCTAGTAGGAAGAAATAAATGTTTGTAGGTACACGTCGTTCTTACGAAACTCGCTGCTACTAGTTACAACAATCGTGACTCGTTTATTGACACGTTTATGACACCCCCATTATAAATCGCCTCCTAAGCAAGTTTAGCCATCGACAAGGTTTTTAGAATACAGAGCAACACTTTTAAATTATCACAGGCGAGGAATTGTCGCAGCGTGGAATTGTAGCACGCGTGGAACTGTCGCGCGCGAAATTGTCCGCGACGAATTGTCGTGCGCTAAATTGGCGGCGCGGAATTGTCGGGATACCCATGAATCATTATTTTGATACATAGGCCATTGTGTTATTACTAGGGAATGTTAATGGAGTAGTTTCCCGTTGCCTTCTCCATCGCTGTATCACAACCGGTTAAATCCTAATGTGATCCTCGCTTGTGAGTGTCTGATTCACAGCCATACCAATCTTCTTGATTTCTGCCTGTGGTCAGTATTGGAGTAACCAGCTGCAGTCATCCAATTGCTAGTTTTGGTCAGCCCCGGGTATTTGATTTCCTCGGTACCACCCATATCTGGAAGGCGTTCCCCTATCCGCCACCAGGGGAGGCGCCCGAGTGTGCGAATTGAAGAAATGGTAGGTATCGGACGTTTTAATCCTTTTGTGGCTTTTCAGATAGTGTGATCTTTATTTGATAGATTTAGTATATAGTTGGCAAATGTTTCATTGCTGACCTCTCTCAACTTGAGTTTTAATTTATTAGGGCAAGTCGATTATACGCGTAGGTTCACGATCTTTTTGGGTCAGGTGAGGCTATGACCATCTAGTAATTTTGTTGGCAGAACTCTATTGCAACTAAACTCCCTCATGGAAATTGACATTTTTGTGTTAGGTTAGGTTGTTTTCAGTTTAAGGTTATATTTTCTGAATAGGTACATTATTGCCGGATAAGCTCTAGTCTCCACATCGACTCGCGTTCTTTTAAATTTGGTCTGTCCTTTTTAAATTGGGAGTAGCATCGTTTAATGGAAATTTTTTGTTGTAACCAAATTATTTTGGGCATTTTGACTTTTCCTTTGACTGAAATTAAAATTATTTTTACACATTCCATAAATCATTTATTTTCTTACGAATATTAAAAGAATAAATCTGGCAATGTGGTGGCAAGAAAATGTCGAACAGACACTGACAGAAAAAAAAGTTGCATCCGCTACATCATCGAATCAGTTAGTCCAACATGAAAAGAAAAAATCATAGCCAACTCTGTCCCAAAAAGGTCGTGAACGGCCTATAGTGTTGTCTATTGGGCTAGTTCTTTTATCCGACGTTCTTCCATTTTACGTAGTGTTGAGTTCCAGGCAGCTTTTTGAACGGTGGTAAGCAAATAATTTGTAGTTTCTTCTGTATCGTTTTTTGATTCTACATGAATGTTACCGATAACAATTTTTTAAATTTATATGTTCTTTAATTTTTGTTATTAAATTTATTTATTAGCAATCAGAATTAACATTCTATGGGCTAATGTGATAACATAGTACCTTAAAACTAAATAGTCTTTGATGGCGGGATGGGAACTTTTCCAAGGAGGAGTTCGCCTACTTCTCATTTGAGATCAATAGGCCAGCATCTTTTTAGTCTTCAGTCGTCGTGTTGTAGTAAAAGTGGTTGAATGGGTGGATTGGCATGAGCTTCTAGTCAGGTATAATGATTTGCACTATGCTCTTGTATAACAGTTTGAACGAATGGGGTGTTGAGGTCGTCGTGTAACATTTTGTTGGTTACATACCATTGTGCGTCAGTCATCGCTCTAAGAATCTTGGATTGGGAGCGTTGGATAATTGTTGTATCCCCATAGCTCGATGCCGCAAGTCCAGATAGGTCTGATTATTGCCTTATAAACCAATATTTTAGTTTCTAGGGACAAACGGGATTTCCTTCCAATCAGCCAATTTAGGTCGTTGAGTCGTAAGTCAATTTGTTTTTTCTTCTTTAGAATGTGTTCCTTCCAGGTAAGTTTTTCATCGAGGTGTATTCCTAAATAAACTGCTGAAGACGATGCAGGTATAGGTGTGTTATTGACGCTAACTGGTGGACAGTGGCCCTTTTTTAGTGTAAATGTTACTTGAGTTGCCTTGCTTTCATTCATATTTATGTACCACCGGTTAATCCAATCTTGTATAAGATTTAGGTGTTTTTGTGCATATGAAGATGCAGTTATTGGATCTTCATAGTTTGCAAGGATGATTGTATCGTCTACGAAGGTTGCGATTGTACATAGTATTATATGTAGTAGGTATGACTGATGTGTACAATAGGTAAAGCACGGGGCCCAACACACTACCCTGTGGTATTCCAGCCTTGATTGGAAAAGTGTTTGAATATTCGCCATTTACTTTATTTCGGAATTGACGATAAGCCAAGTAGGATTTAAGAAGTTGAAAATAGGATGGAAGGACTTGCTTAATTTTGTAAAGTAGACCATCATGCCACACCTCGTCAAATGCCTGGCTTATATCTAGTACAGATGTGCAATATTGTTGGTCTTCCATAGATTTATTTATTGTTTGTACGACCCAATGACTCTGTTGAATGGGATTGACGAAATCCGAACTGGTGGTCTGGAATAATACCCAGGAAGGGAGTGATCCTGGGAAATAGAAATTTTTCTAGGAGTTTGGAAATGATAGATAGAAGACTTATAGGTCTATATGAGGAAACATGGTGTGGGGTTTTACCAGGTTTGGCTATTAAAACTGCTGAAGAGGCCAGTAGTGTAGACGGAGTATTCCATTGAATATGTAAGTTAGGAGTTCAATACCTTTTCTAGGGAGTTCTTTTAGCATTATCGGTGTTATTTCATCAGGTCCAGGTGATTTTCTAGTATTCAGACGAGTGATTTCTTTTTAAATTTCTTTAGGAATAATTTGGTTTAAGTTTCCAGGAATTTCCACACGATTTTGTATATTTTCAAGCATTTCTTGTGTTGGTTCAGCATCTTGAAGGCTAAATACTCCGGCTAGGTGTTCAGTAAACACGTCGGCTTTTTCTTTGTTAGTTCTAGCCCAGTTTCCAGGTATTGTATATCGTTACGAATTGGGGGATTGGCTTGTGTTGGTTTTGCGAAAGCTTTTATAGGTTTCCATATTGAATTGTCATAACAGTTAAGATTAGTAACATAAACCTGAAATGACTTATCTTGCGTTTCTTTTATCTTAGTTTTGAGTTTGTTGTTTAATTTATTGTATATAATTTTGTCACCTGGTGAGTGATACCGATGCCGATTTGCTCTGGCTTTTCTTTTCTCATTTATCAGTTTTTCATTTCAAATGAAATGTTGGAGAAGCTTTCTTGGGCTTTCAATTTCGGTGTTGCATGGTTTACTGCTTGTTGTAGGAGTAAAATTAGCATATTTGTAGCTCCCTCTAACTCTAGGAGTGGTACTTTTAGATTCACAGTTTCATTGATTATGGCTTTATAAACTTCGCAATCAGTCCTTGAGTTGTGTACTCTAAGTATTTTTTTACATTTACTACTGTTGTGGAAACTGTTGCAATTACAGGTGTGTGATTCGAGGACAGGTCATAGTTCGATTCTATATCCATATAAGTAACAGCAATACCATTTGTTACAAAGAAATTCAGCAAATCTGGTATTTTGTTAGAATCAGTCGGCCAATAGGTTGTGTTGCCCATGGATAGCAATGTATACCGTTTCTCTTGTAGTTCTTTGGCCATTTCTCTGCTCTTTGTAGTGGTAAGGCGTGATCCCCATAAAGTGTCTTTGGAATTATAATCACCTCCGGATATAAATTTGGGGTCAAGAGTTGTGAAGAAGTGTGAAAAGTTTTTCTTTTTTTAGGTTATGCTGAGGTGGGCAATATACTGCAGAGCTTGTTATGCTGTATGGTAGTGCTTTGACCTTAATTGATGTAGCTCGGAGGTAGTCCTTTGCGTAACCCAATAGCCCATGATATTCTATTGATTCCTTTATTAATAATTCACTGCCAGCGGGAGCTGTATTGTCATGATGGTTGGCGTGATAAAGTTTGTAATTTGGTATCTTAAAGTGTGATCTATCAGTGAGGTGGGTTTCACTAATTAAAAGTAAGTCACAAAAGTGACTTTATGTGTCTTTATTGACAAGGTAAAAGTGTTACTTTATCTGCCTAAGCACACAAAATCGTTGCTCTCATTCTTTCTTTCTATGTTTGTTCGCTATCTCCTCCGAAGATACTGAACCGATTAAATTGTATGATGGCTTAAGATTTTGCAAATTTTTAGACTTAGATCGTAGGCCGGTTTTTATTTTCAAAAAGAGTACGAAAAAGTTTTTATTTAAATAAACCTTTAAGCAGCGGATTGGAGCATCTGTCGCCGTGGGTTATGGTGTGACAGCTGCTGTGACCGTATGCTATTAGCTCGGGTGATTCAGTATGTTCATATATCATTACAGTAGCGCGTTTTTGAACAACAGAAGTTGGCGCAGGGGTACAGTGCTCGCCTGTCACGCGGGTGGCCTGGGTTCGATTCCCGGCCGATGTATCTTTTTTTTTTTAAATTTATATTAATGAAATTTACCTGAATACGTTTGCGGATAAAATAGTATATGTTATTCCAAGTAAAAGTAACTTTATGTGGCTTAGCTGAATTATTTGCCTCACTAACGTTCCGCTAAATCACTTTTACTCCTAATAACATAATCTACTATTTTTGCATAGTGATCATGAAAGTCGTTTCTTTTTAACGCAAAATCGTGAAAAAAGTACACTTTTTGTAACTATTTTATTGAAATGTCAAGTTGACAGTTGTAAATTTCAAAGTTCTTTTCGACTAAATTTCGAGTTACAAGAGATCACTATGCAAAAAAACTACGTGTACAACACGTTTTGAAAGCCCCTTTTTTTCATTCATTTGCTGCAGATTTATGAAAAAAAGTATGATTTTCAAAACTAGTTGTACGATACAAATTACTATATTTCTTCTTTATATTGTATTAGGCCATTTAAGTTCCATAGAGCTATTCTGAGTGGTTTAGCCATTATTTCTTCCCTATCAGCATTGTCAGCATGTTCAAAACCATGCTGTTTTGTTGGGTGAGTTGTTGAAACATGCTTTTAAATTCATCTAGGAATGTACCAAGTATTGAGTTGATGTTTGCGGTACCACCGATGTATTGCGCTTGGGGAGCATTGCTTGTATTATTGTTGAGTGCATTGGCATATCTAATTTTGGGACGTGTTAGATTAGAAGATGTAGGCTAGAAGTTTACATTCACTGGAGTTCATAGATTGTTAGCAGAATTGTTAGTAACTTGACTATTTTTATAGAGATGATGGTAGCATTCACATCCTTTATAATTTGCAGAATGGAAATCCCCGCATAAAGCACACGTAGATGGAGTGCCCTTGGTTCTTTTGCAGGTTATAGTGTTGTGAAGGCCACCACATTTAACAGACACAAATGGACGGTTACAATAAGATTTTGTGTGGCCATACAACTGACACCTCGTGCACTGAATAATGTTACAATTTCTTCTAGGTGGTTCGATTTGGACTGCATTGTTTAATAAGTGGCGTATTTTGTAGATGTCGTTGTTGTTGTTCGCTGGTTCAAGATCAACAAAGAACATATTTAGTGGAGCTTTAGTTTTCCTTTGTGTAGCGTTAACAATATTTCTCACTTTGTGACCTAGATTTGTGACTTCGTTTTTAATTTCATGGATATCCATTGTGTGTGTAAATATTTTACCACGATTTTAAAAGCTCTCTCTTCCTTGGATTGATAAGTGTGGTGTCTTATTTTAGATTCTAACGTGAACTTTATCAGTTATCAGTAGGTATCCGGGCTATTACAATTAATTTTAACAGTGTCATTGGCTAAGCTGGTAGTAGTATACTGTTCTTCTTCAACGATTTTAAGTAGTTTTTTTTTCATTTTGACAAGGTTAGCCACACCATAAATCAAAATCGGTGGAGGCGGTGAGAGATTCACTTGAGTGTTGTTTATGTTTGCGGGTTCGGCGTTGTCTGTAATCAGGATGTCGTACCTGTTATTCGAGTGTGTTTCTTCCCCTAGAGGTTGCTTATTGGAAAATATTTTTCTTTTTCGTTTAACGCTTTTCGCTATTTGCCTTGGGTTTTCAGAATTTGGATTATCAATTTCCTTATCACTGGCTGATAACATTCTTACGAGCGGAGGATAATTGCTAGACGATTGCGATTGTTGGGTTGAAGGTGGTTGCATTTGTTGTTGTAATTGTTGCTGCTGTTGCTGTGGGTTGTGCATTGACATATGAATTTGAAATTGTTGCTGGTTTGAAGGAAAGTATGTATTATTTATAGGCATTGGATTGTTTGCTGATTGTGGCACATATAACTGTGGAATTGTTGAGTTTACTATTGGCGAATATTGCATACAACTTGGTGGTGGCATAGTTTGATAAGTATTGTTTATAAAATAAGGGCCGTTCCCCGTTGTGAATATTTTTATTATTTGGTTCAATGTACTTGACTGATAAGTAGTTAAATTGCACGTACGTAAACAGATTTCACTTATCACTTATCTGCTAACGGCCCTGCACTTTCTGAGATAACGGAGCGCCTCAAGCGTATGTTTCTCTTTGAAAGCCAGGTGCGGACTTTAAATAAGTCACAATCAGTGTGTTTATGACACTGGTTTTCTCTTCTTTTTATTTCACCTTCGGCGAGGAAAGTATTATAATCGTGAAAAAACACCTTCCGAAATTTCTTCAGATCTTCAAGTTTTAAGGTCCATAGATGACGAAAAACATGTCTGTCTGTCCGTTTCCGGTGTAATTCAAAAACCATTTGTTGGAGGAAGTCGGTATTTTGAGTGCGGATTATACAGTGTCCGCCTAAAAGTCGGTATAATATGGGAAAAATTTTAATTTTTGATTTTTCAAAAAAACTTTTTACGTCAATAATTTGTGCTTGTCTAAAAACCTATTTAGCCTCCATCATATATACCAAGTGATTTTTACTTGTTTAGAAAATGGAGTTTTTCGAAACTGTCAAAATCGAAAAAGTGCTATTTTTCGGAAATTAAGTAATATTTCAATGAGATTTTTTTAGAGTGTGTTATTTTTAGCTAACTAAACAATCTCAAGGCCAGAAAACCCCTATTTTTTTTAACATTAGCTAAAAATAAATTTTTCAATTTTTAAAATATTTTTCAAAATGTCACATACAAAGGCTTAATATAAAAGTTCAAATTTTTTATGTGAACACTTTAAAGAATTATAATTGGTAAATATAATGTAAAATGTTAATTACTTCTTTAGATTTTTTATTATTTACCGAAAAGTAGTATGTTTGCATAATTTTTGCGTTTTCTATGCAAGGCGCTTTTTAAGAGAAATATTTTTCAATTATAATTAATATCTATTTAAATTGCTTCAAGTTTCTTTTGATTTTTAAAATTGTTTAGTGTCACAACTTTCACTTGCGAGTGAAATTCTAAGTAAAGCCCTTTACTTACTTACTCTTCGGGGTTACGACCCTATGTGGGTTTTAGCCTGTTGGGCAACGTGGGTCCATACTTTTCTCTCCTTTATTTTGCCCATCCAGTTTTTCACTTTCATTGTTTCGAGGACCATTTGCCCTAGGTCTTCCTCTGATTCTAACATATCCAAGGTACCAGTCAAGCATCACTCTCGGCACTCTGCATTTCGGCATACGTATCACGTGCCCGAACCAGCCCTTTACAGAACTTCTTATTTGCAAATTGATGTAATGGGCATCACCAAGTATTTCCTGTCATGTTTTCAGTACTATTAGCAACGTTAAGATATTAGTAGCTAATTTGTACAGAATTTTTAACACTCTTGTTACTTCCCTCGTCTAAAAGCCGAAGGAATTAAGTATTGTAATCGCGTTAAAATTACCTTCAAAGATTCTTCAGATCTTCACGTTTCAGGGTCCCTAGATGGCGAAAAACAGGTTTTCTCAATTTTGCATGCAGATTTCCTATCATGAAACCAAAAAAATTTCGGACAAATATATATCGAGTGAGAACCTTAAAAAATCAAATTGTGTATATTTTGGCTTTAACTGAGAAATACGTAGATAAAAGTAGCAATTTGTACATACCTCAAGCTTTACCCTTGACAAAAATGGGAACCAACAGATACATAACAAATGTTCTAAAAAATAAAACACGAGAACAATAAATGCCACCGATCGAAGACGTTCTTGGTGATCGAGGCAGCGAACGCGTGTATTACTTCGAGCTGCGCACAAGTCATTGAAATCCATTTGCTCGCTCGTTCGCAGCCGCCGAAGTTCGAATCCCATCAATAGTAGTATTTTTAATATGAAATTGATTTAATTTGCATTGCCAAGTGTTTCCTTTTGTTGTTTCAGTATTATTACAAACGTGAAAATATTTTTACCCCTATTTTACTTTGAATTTAAAAATTATTTAGTGTCACAACGTCTACTTGCGAGGGTAGTTCTGAGTAAAACTCTTTACATATTTTTTCTTAATATTTGCGAAATTTGTAGTTTCAAAACTTCCAATTGCAAGGGAAGTTGCGAGTAAAGCCCTTTACTGATTTTTTCGACTGATAAGTATGGTGTATATTTCTTTCTTACATAAATGTAACAAGCAATCTATATAGGTAGAATACGTCTCTCGTTTTCGCTTTAATTTATCATTTTCTGGCGATCATCTGGTGAAAATTTGATATCCTTCGGCAACAGCAGCTAAAGTATCCAGCATTTGTTCATAATTTATTACCGCGTGAATTAAAATAGAAGCGATTTAGGTAGTAGCTTTGTTGGAGTTTCTTTAGATGTTCCGGAATTATCAGGGTTTCTTGAGAATAATTATTATATTCGTGGCGGTCACTATGGATCGCATATCTGTTGGTGTGTTTGTCGGCAAGCACACCTGCTTGAGCTGTATGTTTATTCCTGCTTTTTATTTTACCTACTTACTACTTGCTACGAATGTTTATTAATTCCAGTTTCGGTTACATCACTTTCATTTTCATCACTATATTCAATTGCATCGGTATTTTGTGATACATTAGTGCTATTACTTATAGATTGAAAGTCAAATTGGACAAATTGTGGTAGATTGTCCTGCATACTTGCATTAAAATACGTTATTCGTAAAATCTGGCAGTTGTCCTTATCTATTTTTATTTAAATTGAAGTTTGTTTGTCTCAGATAGCTTATCCACTGTTCTTCACAAAAGCAATTGGCCTTACGGCCATACTTGCTATAGTGTGCTCACTTTTAATCGCCGAGCAAAGAACAACCTTACACATTAAAAGCCAAGCAAGCAGAAACTTAATATGAGATTTAATTTATGTTACTATCAGATTGTATTTTTCAATAATATCAGACTGTTTCACTTCACAACACCTTACCTCATCATGTCGAAAATATCAGTCTTTTAATTTCACGTTAAATTATTATCGATCTGTGCTGCACTTTAAGTCAATTGGTTCCATATTGTATTCCTAAATCTCAAACGTGTATATGCTATGTATGTATATCAAACTTTCTCCCGTTATTTTGAGGTTGTAAGTTGTTTTTGTTTTTTGTAAAGTTGTAACGGACTAGGTTTGTTCCGTTTTGCGATGTTTTTGTAAGGCCTTAGTAAATTGCCAGTTTGATAGGTTCCATGTCGTATCCTTAGATTTAAGTTACCTTAAGAGTCTGGGTGTGGAGTGGTTGCTTCTTCTTATTTTGTATATATGAGCATATTGCTTTTACGGCTTTTTTTGTAGAATTTCTAAAACTTCCAAGGTATGCTGGTTTGCTCTTTCCCAAATATATGCTAAAAATGCTAAGTGCGAGTGAACCTGCACGGAAATTTGAGCTTTTCTCATTATCCCGTATTCCTATAATCAGTGTATTTTTAAAAATTTTATTTGTACCTTTTTGCCATGTTCAGTTTTCATTCACTTCTAGTCGTGTATGTTCTACGTTGGTAACTTGCTTCAGTGGTATGTAAAGTAAATTTTTTTTCTATAATAATTTTCAAGGTCAACTTTCTAGGGGATAAGTTGCATTCCTGCAGGGTCCCTAGTTTTAATCATGTTGGTACATAGATTTTTAGTTCTTTTCTTCCACTAAACAAATGATTGTTATTTTGACAGTTATGGCATAATTTAATATCGCTTGCTTCATTTTTGCATTTAAAATATTTCTTGGTTTTCTGTTTTTATCCGATTTTATTGATGATGATGATGATTCCAAGTTAAAAAAAGGAATTTGTCAAGAGTTCAAATTAAGAAACTTTGACATTCAAAATTGACACAACCATAATTTTGAAAAAGTTCTACCAACACGAGGTATAAAAATTTCCTAGCGTTTTAATCACATATCTACCAACATTGTAACACTTTGACAGTTATTATAGAAAAAAAACCTACTTTAGTTGTGAATTGTTTTACTATTGCATTCAATTTTACCGTTTAATTTAATATAAATTGTTTTATTAGTGTTTAGACTTTTGGAGGAAAAGTATTTATAGGCGAACGAGGTTGTAACTTTTCGGCTTGCTCATATAGGGCGGGCAAAAAATTTCTGATTGCAGCCGCCGGCTACTTTTGGCGTAGTTTCACTATCACTATCATCAATTTTTATAGTTTACAAACTAGATTAAAATATAACAAAACAAAGTTACAGTCGTCATTTTTCCATGGTTACCAAAAGGGACAATTTGCTTTGTAGTATTAAGTTTTAATATTTTATCTTCTTATTTCAATGACTATTCAATTAACTTGTCATCTGTAACAAAGGGGCCAATTAAAATTCAGAATTATTCGTTTCTTGACCATTCATATTTTAAACAAATGTAGTTTTTATTAGATAACAGCAATTTTAATTTTCTGTTACTATAGCAATTGCGTGGTTTGTTGTTATATTTAGTAAAAATCTATTTGAAAAAATGGTTTTGTTCATTGAATAGTGCCTCGAATGCCATTCTTAGTCAAAGTTAAGTAGAATATTTTTGCTGTGCTCATGTTCATTGCTTTTGGAATTAGGATGAGTGCTTGCGTACTCATCCTAATAGTACCGAAGCGAAATTCGTGATACCACTACAAAAATAGTCGACATAACTTTGACTCTTCTTCTTCTTCATCAACTTTGATCAATCCATTGTTGGACGTAGGTCTCCCCTTCTCTTCTCCATTCCTTTCTGTTCTGTGCTTTTCTGTGCCATTGTTTTCCAGCCACTTTTCTTATATCATCCACCCATCTCAGCGGTGGTCTCCCGACTCCTCTTCTTCCTTGTCTTGGTCTCCATTCTATTATCCTTTTGGTCCATTTTTCATCGTTTGTTCTCATGATGTGTCCAGCCCAAGACCATTTCTGTTTTGTGATATGTTCAATTAGGTCTGCAACTCCTGTTTGTCTTCTTATCCACTCTATAGTTTTCCTGTCATTCAGTTTTATTCCTAGCATTTTCCTTTCCATGGCAGTTTGGATTTTTCTTAAACGGTGTATGATTTTTTTAGTGAATGTTGCTGTTTCCATGCCATAACTAAGGACGGGTGTGACACACATGTCAAATACTTTGGCTTTTTGTTTGTTTGTAAATTTATTTGAACATAAGATATGTGATAATCTGCCAAATGCTACCCAGCCTAGTCTGCTTCTTCTTCCTATTTCTGCTTCCTGGATTTCATATTTTAGCATTATATTGTGTCCTAGGTATATGTACGATGGAGCTATTTCTATGCTTGAGTTGTCTAAGTCTGTTGAATTATCCTTTATATCTTCTGTTGTTAGGATTTTTGTTTAATAGTGTAATTGATATTCAGGCCTACTTTCTTAGATTCTGTGTTCAATTGTGATATCATAATTTTTAGTTCTGTTGCGTCTTTGGCCATTATCACAATATCATCAGCATATCTCAGGTGGTTTATGTATTTTCCATCGATGTTTATACCTTTTTCTTGCCAATCCAGCTTTTTGCAGATGTTTTCCAGTACCAGATTAAATAGTTTAGGGGAGATGCAGTCGCCTTGTCTGACTCCTCTTTCCACTCTGAATTTTTCAGTTGTTGAGTTGTTCACTTGTATTTCTGAAGTAGCTTTGGTATATACACCTTTTATGAGGCTGGTATATCTACAGTTTATTCTGCAGTTGTCCATTGCATTTAGTATGTAGGGCAGTTCGATAGAGTCGAATGCCTTTTCATAGTCTATGAATGCTAGAGATAGGCTGATTTTGTATTCGTTGCATTTTTCAATAAGTGTTTTGATCGTTTGTATATGATCCCTTGTGGAGTATCCTCTACGGAAACCCGCCTGCTCTACGATTGGTAGTAGTCGATTCTGTTTTCCAGTCTGTTTGTTATTATTCTTGTCAGTAGTTTGTACATAGTTGATAGTAGGATGATTGGTTTGTAGTTTGATAGTTTTCTATTGTCACCCTTCTTGTGTATTATTATAATTATGGCATTGTACCAATCTGTTGGAATTTTCCCTTCCTGGATACATTTGTTCATCAGTTTAGCTAGTTCTATTTTTAGCTTTTTGCTTCCGAATTTCAGCATTTCTATGGTGATTTTATCTTTTCCTGGAGCAGTACCGTTTTTCATTTTGCTCAGTGCTGAGTCTATTTCTTCTGGGGTTACTTCAGGGATGTCTTCAGATCCAACGTTAAATTAAATTAAATTAAATATCATTTATTAAATAAGAATAGCTTCTACGTATATAGTACAGTAACTTTTACAATTTTATTCTTATTTAAAAGGTGAGGTATCGGATAGCCCGTTTAGTAATGTTTATTTTTCTTTTAACTTCATCTCTGTATTCTTTTGAGTTTGATTTATACAGTTTTTCATAATATAATTTTGCTGTTTGCAGCATCCCTGTTTTGTCAGTTATTTCGACGTTGTTTTCATTGTACAGTTTTGTTATGTTCTTTCGGCTATTGTTTAGTTTTGTTCATAGTACTTTCATGTTGGCGTTACTTTCGATGGTTTCTTCTATGATCCTTTCTCTGTATATCTTTATATCACTTCTGATTTCTCGTCGTATCAGCTTGTTTAGTTCTGTGTATTCGATGCTGTCCGTTGTTCCCTGTTCTCTCAGTTTTCTTCTTTTCTCCATGAGCTTTTTTGTATTTATGCTTAGTGTTTCCGGATTATTTGGTTTCTTTTTAGAAAGTTAATTACTTGCATTTTGTATGGCTGTCGTTATTTCTGTGTTTGTTTCATTTATGTCTCCGTCTTTGGATAGATTTTCTAGTTCTATATTAAGCTGTTTCTTGTATTCATCTGCCTCTAGTATAATCTCTTTGTGTTTTGGTCTCTGTACATTTGTCAGTTTTAGTCTTTCCCATTTAGTATCTATACCGACTTTTGCTCTTACTAGTCGATGGTCGCTTGAAGTAGTAAATCTATTAAGAACTGTTACGTCTTTTACTATATTTTTGTGTGAAGATATTAGGAAATCGATTTCGTTTTTCGCATGGCCATTTGGGCTTTTCCAGGTCCATTTACGTTGTGGTTTCTTATTGAAAAAGAGTTAATGGCATACAGGCCGTGTAAGTGGAGAAAATCTAACAGTATTTCTCCTCTTTCGTTTCTCTGGCCGAATCCAAACTTTCCTATTGCCGTTTCATGTTGGTCGAGACGTTTTCCAATTTTAGCATTGAAGTCACCGCTTAGTAGAGTAAAGTGAGTTTTATTTTCTGTAACACATTTGTTCACTTCTTCGTAAAATTTATCTATTACTTCGTCTTCGCAGGTAGAGGTAGGGGCGTATACCTGTATTAGTTTTAGTTTATATTTATTATTGATTCGGATGATCAGGTATATTACTCTGTTCGAGATGGTTTGAATTTCAGCTATATAGGGCTCTATATGTTTCTTTATAATCAATCCTACTCCGCCCTGAGTGTTATTTTCTCCGGAGAAGTATAGTAGGTTTCCTGATTTCAACTTTGACTACTCATGGTATTATAAGTGAATATAATTTCAATCAACTTTCAATAGTACATCATAGTTGTAAAAGAATGTTATCTTGATACAAAAATAACTATTTAGATTTTTAAAGTGAATTTCGATCTGAAAGCACACTAAAGGGCAAATATATTTTTCAGATTACGTCCGCCCCATCTGTCTACCTTCTAAAGATTTACCTGATGTAACAAGTAAGACAGAAGTGGTCGTTGCTGGTTGGGGAACAACAGACAAACGTATGTTTTTAAACAATGTAAACATAGGGCTTCCAACTATTCTAGAACTTTAGCAATAATAAATGTAACATTTTTGAACAATACTAAATTATTCACAAAACGTGCTTCCTTGGATGTTGCAATAGTAATTTGTACAACTAGTTTGGAAAGTCATACTTTATTTCATGAATTTGCAGTTTGACAACAAGGGCGAAGCCCGAGTTAATCAAGCAAATGAATAAAAACAAGGACTTTCAAAACGTGTTGTACACTTGGTTTTTTGCATAGTGATCTCTTGGTCTAGTTAAAGAAAGTGTACTCTTTTTCACGATTTTTGCGTTAAAAAAGGACGATTTTCACGATCACTATGCAAAAAAAATCACACCCATCCTGTTTTCTTAGTTATTCTCGTAACACCCACTTCAGTACCTTTATACCAACAATTTCGAAATAAATTTATTTTATAAATAAATGTTAATGAAATTCCATTTGCAGGTCCTCAATCAGACATACTTTTAAAAGCAACGTTACATGTGTTGCCAAAAAATGAATGTCTTGAAAAGATTTACATAGGGATTCATGAAACTGAATTTTGTGCTGCCAGCGGAGATAGCGATGCTTGTGCGGGAGATTCCGGAGGGCCGCTTATGGGGAGTTACAAAGATTATAGCTCTAATTGGTTCCAACTAGGAATTGTAGGATATGGCCTCGAATGCAGCCGTTTTGGAGCAACAGCTACTGTTTATACTCGCGTTTCTTCTTTTGTCAATTGGATTATCGATCAGATAACTCCACAATCAGGTTAGTGATTATTTTATTGACAAAATGTGATTATCAACATCTATAATATAATTTTCCTTAATGTGTGTTTGTCTGTGTGTCTGTGGCACAAAATAAAATTTCACGTTCCGGCTTCACAGATGTTTATATTTGTTTAGGTTTTGTTTTTCTTATCTTAGCGCTCGGATCGGAGCTTCACCTTTCGCGTATCCTATTTCACGTGCGCGCCGATTCAAGACTCGCAGCGCGTAGCGCGCGGTTTGCTTGTTCATAATAATTTTTGGTTAATTTTGCTTCGTGACAACACTTTTACTGCTAGAGAAATCGCAAGTCTGTTCTTATTTAAAAATGTAAAAAATGTTCATATCAGCGAATTAAGTAGATGATAATCTCAAATATATAAGATGAGATACCCATTAAAAAATAACTATAAAATATATAGATATAACGAAACATTTAGAGAATGTCCCAGCTACAGCAACTAATTTAAAAAGTGCGCCTTTTAGGATCTGTATACATTTGGAGTAAATATTAAATTTAAATTTGGTACGCTCCAATTCTGAACAGATAGGTCACGAATGCTGGAAAAGTATTGCCAAAAACAATAAAGTAGTTAAAACAAACATTGTAAGTTTAGTTCTTTGACTTTTTTAAAAGGAGATTTATAACTCAAAATTAAAGTTATCTAAGATTTTTAGTTTGATAAATAAAAATCTTATTGTCGTAACATTTCGCCAATTATGTTGGCTTCATCAGTAATACAAGGCAAAAAAAAATTACAAGTTATTAAAGTTTTGATTTACATGGTTGATATTTATGGTTGAGTCATATTAACCCTAAAAATATGACCGAAAGTAATGTTTATCATCCCTTGGGGCGCTAAACTCATAACAATACCATTTTGTAGTATTTCACAATCTAGACACCTTTGACTTTCATTTGCGTACTTGGACGTTTTACATAATTTTTCATTATATGTCAGATTAAATCAAAGTTTGGAATTAAAACAAACAACGAAAGTGTTACTACTTAAGTTTATTATTAAATTCTGCTTGCATTTATAAAATTAAATATTTTCTTATAGTTTCCCTATTTTGTTCTGTTTAACGCTAGACGAAAAACAGTTGTGTGCTTCGCTCGCTCGAGCAGCTAATACTATCGGGCTGCTAATGTTCGTTTTTTGCCCTTGTGACACAATATACTAAAACGATTCATATGATTATGTAAACGGGAAACAGCTATCTAAATCCATACAAGACCTAGAAATCTCCAAAGAACTAGTTCGAATGCTGAAACTGCCCCCTTTTGGGCATATGAAATAGAATGAGATCTCACGGTACCAGAAAAATTTAGTATAAATAATGGGAGATCATTAAACACACACACGGTTATAAGAAATTCTCAAATACCAGTTTTGGGTAGACCCATGTCTAGTTAATCTTTAATCTTAGACAGCTCAACGCATGACGTTCTGTCACTTACGAAACTAGATTTTGATGGCCTGGCAGCAAGTCAAGTAAGGTCTCAAATAGACCCAGATGAAAATAAGTACAGGTGAGCCCATCACCAATCCTAATCTATATATATAAAAATCAATCGTCGTGTGTTAGTAACGCAAAAACTCGAGAACGACTTGACCGATTTGGATAATGTTCTTTTTGTTTTGCTCGTCTTACTCCCGAGGTAGTTTGGCAAATAAGAAAATTCGGAAAAATTCAAAGGGAAAGCCGGAAAATTGGAAAATATCGCAAGTGTGTTTTTCTATACACTGTACGACTTTCTGTTTGCAGTCATACTTTTATGATTCTGTGCTTAATGGTTTCAAGGGTTTTCCTCATCATGTCATAATCCAAAACAACGTTTGCCGGGTGAGCTAGTATGCAATAAAATAAAAAGGCCAACTCATCACCGCTAATTGCAGGTCATTTAAAGGCCATCTTTTGGAGATAAGCGAATTCATTACCAACCACCCGCTTAGATATAATCCCTCTTCTAATGAGACTATTTAGTACCTACGGCAATTAAGCCCTCGAGTTTTTCCCAACATGATTGGTAGTTTGTTGCAGAGAAAGTTTAGATAGTGGTTGCGTTTTACCACCATATTAAGGAAATTTCACCTATATAAATGCGCGTAATATGCAATTAAGTAAAATGTCTGTCGTTTTATTTACGGATGTAGAGATGGACACTTTAATAATAGATTTTATCGTAAGTCGGCGTGACCACAAAATGCTGACTATAAATGATTAAAAAAAATTGAAAAACCTAAGTGTTAAAAGGTTAAAAAGTATTGTGGTGTTGCACTGTGAAACGCTGTCCAGCAAAATGCCATAGAGAAGGTAAGTTTCATTTCGTATTCTAATATATTCCGTTGAGTACATATACTATGCACTATATACAGAGTGGTTAATTACTTCACTCACCATAAAGACTCCAATTGTACATTTTTAAAACTTATATATTTGCTACCCTAATTATTTTAGAGCAAAAGTGTAAATAAGTATTTTGTGTAGAAAAAATTACCATGCATGCTATTTTGCATAATTTTCGATTTACAGTAGAACCATTGTAACTATGTGGGCGGCAAAAACCACATCTAATATTAGAATCCAGTAATTTCTAAGCCCTGTATGTAGCAATCAAAGTAACTGTATGCCTTCAAGGGGCAAATTATTATTTACAGTGCACGTTAGTAAAAGGAGTTTTAACTTATCATTACACATCCTCGTACATACAGTTTTACTCGCAGATATACGCTACAAATGCAAGTCCGTGAATAAAACTACATAAGCATACAGGGTGATTGAAACTCGAGGAATAGGGTTTAAATTTAGCAAATTTTCTAACTATTGTGTACTTCAGCCAGCGACCGCTTCAGTTATTCGCAAACAGATTCCATGTACATGTAATTTTTCTCAAGAGAAATCTTTAAAAATAGAGAAACCAATTTTAGAAAAAAAAATTTTTTGCACTCTATTTTAGGTTATTATTAGCATTCCAGACTCCTTCGTTTTTATTTTATTGATATCAACCTGATTTCTTGTGAGTGTGGTTTTTCACTTTTACTTCGTGTGATAGCAGAAGTAAAGTAACTATTACGTAAAGGTGCAGAGCAAAATATAAAAAATTTGTAAACAGTTGCAGTAACAAATATAAAATGTCAGCAAATTCTATAAATTCCGATACCTAGCCCTGTATTTTAGTTTTTAGAAATTTCTCGTCAGACCGTTACATGCAACTCAAATCTGTTTGCATAGGATCACCCTGCATGTGTGACATAAATTTCCTTTACCTTTTTAATTTTTTTAAATTCGACATAATAATTTTCATTGCTTGCTTGCTTGCTTGCTTGACCCCACTTTGAGAGCAAACCTGTGTGCCGAATTGGCTGATTTTGGTGTCAATCGACCCAGGGCGACGCAAGTAAGCAAGTAGTAGGGTTTTCAAATTTTTATAAGTGACTTTTTTTAAAGGAATTTTTTGTTGATAGCTAACCTCAAAATTAACTCGACACACAAAATGGATCACTGTTGTACAAATTGCATTAAATGAATTATTTCGCGCCCAATTTGGGTACAGAACGCTAGTTAATTAATAATTTCTTTGTTTTGCTTTAAAGGCGGCGATGACATCGTACTTTGACACTCCGCCACTACATTTGGGTGTCGTTTTCACTTAGCTCAGAGTTGGTACAAAAAAATCCAGCAACTAGGATTGGTTTCTATTTATAAACAGTCTCAGTCAGATGCAAAGTGGCTTCATCATTTTTTTGGATTACCTTACCTTCATCTCCTCAAAGTTAGCGAATGTTTTGTAAATAATTATATGAATGATTTACCTTCTCCAGAAGCGTACGGTAGAATGACTGATTATTTAGTGGATAATTATATTAGTGAAGATGCTACTTTCCCTCCATCGTGATGAGCTTCCGATTCAAGCCATTTAGGTTTGACAACCAATCCATGCGAATTGTTCCATGCTCACTTTTCTAATGCCTTCTACAATACTCACCCAAATAAACATATTTTTATTCAAACTTTATTACATGTGCTGACTGGTATATACATTAAAATCCAGAGTATACACTTTCCAGCCCTTGTGAAAACACGGATGGTGAAGCAAGCTGAATGGTTTCTACAAGAAAAGTTGCGCGAGCAGAAAGACGGCGTATATTTGATTAGGACTTTGTAAAGCTTGTATCGCATAGGTATAAAGTTTCGACTTCGAATGATATCTGAAAATAAAAATTAAATGTCTACCTACTTATGTATATAAAAAGGTGCGTTCTTTCAAATTCCGTAATAAAAAAAGGGGTTGCCATTTAAAAGAAAAATCGATAACGCCATACCTTATACGCGGGACACCCTGTATGTACCTATGCACTTTATTTAAAAAAATGCGCAAAAAAATTAAAATCGACAGGTCCGAGCGTTTTTTCTAAAAATTATTCCTTGAATTCTTAACGAATTTTTCTACTACTTTACGAAAGCACTATGTATATTGTGTAAATTTATTTTGCATTAATTTAATAAAAAGTGTTTCCACAAATTTTCTCTTATTTATTTTTCTAGGTAGGTGTTTCATACTATGGGGGCAATTTAAGTTTCATTGAAATGTTCAAAAAAGATTAAGTGGTAATTAGAATGCTGGTGATGAGTTGGCCGGTTGTTATCTGATGCCGGTGATGAATTGGCGTATCATTAAGACCTACAAAATTTGCTAGGGATTGGTGATGAATTGGCGTCCGCCCATAAAAAGATATAAAAACGAGAATTGAGATGGCTATATTTGTTTTTAAGAAAATAAAACCGTTGTTCTGCAATGACAATCCCAACCTCAAAATACGCTAGCCCACGATTTATTGTTATATTTGGTCGGTTCCGTTATACGGGGTAGGGACATGGATCGTCAAAATTATTTCTTGAAGTCTTCAAAATGTGGATTTACAGAAAAATGCTGCGAGTAACATGGACCGACCTATTAACTAACAATGAAGTTCTACGTAGAGAAAAAGCCGGAGCTGATAACTACCGTACAATGTAGGAAAATTGCATACTTGGGCCATGTTCTTCGAAGGGAGAAATATCGCCGGTTGCAACTCACCTTGGACGGAAAGATTGAAGGTCGACGAAGAAGAATGTCATGCCTGAGGAACATTCTGGAATGGGCAGGTATACATAGTGTAGCACAAGACACAAAATGTAGTAGTACCCAGATGAAGGTGAACTGAAAATGTAGGTTCGTTCAACAGATGGTGCGTATAATCTCACAAGTACATGCATCGCAAAAGTATAGGTGTTGATAGGCATGCAATCTAATTACACCAGGGGTACACTTAGTCCCCATTAATAATAATAATTACCATCATCTTTATGAGCAAAGCTAATCCAGTACACAAAAAAACAAAATTAAAATAAAATAAAATTTTACATTATATAAAATTATACATACATAGAGCATTAAGACATTTACATATCAATTATATATTCAAAACATAATAGCATTCTATACTGGCCATTTTAGTTTAACATAACTAATTACTTTTTGTTTGAAAGAGCGTATACTGTTGCTATTTTTTACATCTTCAGGTATCTGATTATCCAGGTTTAGTCCTTTAACAAATAGTTGATTATGTGCAGCATAAGAATTAGTTCTATGATTATAAACGTTATTGTGGCTTCTAGTATTATACACGTAATTGTGCTTATCAGAAACAAACGCACATAATTTCAGTACCTAACTGTTTAGGTAGCAGAAAGTAAAAACATTCAATACCACCAACTCTTTCACTGACAGAACATTTAAAGTATGTAACATTTCACTAATACGTGTGTATCTATCACAAGATAATATACATCTTAGAGCTCGATTCTGTGTTACTTGCAGGGTTTTATATTGAGTGTTAGATAAAATAAGCATAATTGTTGGACAGTAAATAAAATGAGGCACAATAATGCATTTATAAATCACTAATTTTGTCCATGAGCTTAGATATTTACCAATTCTATATAAAAAAGACATTTTCTTTGATGTCTTTTTTGTTACATATTTACAATAACTGGAAAATGTTAAATGTTGGTCAATAACGATTCCTAAATATTTAAATTCTAATACATTCTGTATGATGTAATTATTTATCTTAATATTTAACATTTGGTTATTACAGGATTTATTTTTAAGTATCGTGGACTTAGTTTTTTCCAGATTTAAACTAAGCTATTGGCATTCAACCATATACAAATGTTTGCCATTTTAATTTGAGTACATCATTTATGTTATTAGGTAATATCTTCACCAATAGAGTAGAGTATCATTTGCGAACATTTGAATATGACAGCTTCGCACCACAACAACTATATCATTTATGTACAAAAGAAATAAAATAGGACCCAATAGAGACCCTTGAGGTACACCATCTTAAACAAAATTTCTCTATTTATTGTCCCAAAAGCACGGCGAAAGTCCAGAAATATCGCAGCCGCATATTTTTTATCGTTTAATGCACTTTTCCATTCAGCGAGTATTGATTGTATTGCCGTTTCACAAGAATAAGTTTGTCTGAAGCCAGCTTGATAATTGTTAAAATATTGTTATCATTTATGTATATAATACGTTTTTATTTCACTACAAGCTCCAAGAATATCTCATACGAGGGTAGCATGTTAATACGACGAAATTCATTACATAAGATAGTGTTTTGCTTTTTTTCGATAGGCACATAGGTCTACATTTTCAATTTTTTAGGAAGTTAACGATGAATGCACAAGCAACGGTTTTCTGTATTTTTCTCAAAATGTGTATCTTGTGTGAGATAATTACCTATTATCGAATTTTTAGGGCGCGGGTGACTATGGGTTCCTTTTCTACCGGCTACTGCCAGTGTTGAGATTAGGTTTGTCTATGCTACATTTCCTCAATTTTATTCTTCCATAGTTTTCTGTCTCTTGCCTTTGCTTCTACCCTGCGCCAATCCCCTCCCATCTGTTTCAGGTAATTTGCTATTTCGTCATTCCATTTTCGTCTAGGTCGGCCTCTTCCTTCCTTTCTTGGTCTTCCCATTTTCCACACCTTTTTCGTTGTCCTTGCTGTTGCCGTTCTAACCATATGTCCAAACCATCTCATAGCATTAACCGTGATTCTTTGTTCTACCGATTTTACCCCTAGTCTTCTGCTTATGTGTTCACTCATCAATTTATATAGTAATTTTAGTCCTGCTATTCTCCTAAGTATTTTCATTTCGATTACCTGGAGCTTTCTTCTCTGTTGTTTGCTCAAGGTCGAAATCTCTGAACCATATGCCAATGTTGGTATGTATAATGCATTATACATTCTTATTTTTGTTTTTGATGATATTTCTTTTTTATTTATTATCTGTTTATTTAGTACAAAATATAATTTAGTGGTAGCTTTTATTCTTTCGTCCACTTCTGCTTTTATTTTACCATTCTCCGTTATTACGGCTCCTAGATATTTAAATTGCCGTACTTATTGTATTATATCTTGCTCTATCTTAATCTCAAGTATCCCTTTGTTTTCTCGATATTGCCATTGTTTTCGTTCTGTCCATATTTATGCTTAGTCCATGCTTCAGGAGTTCTTCCTTCCAAATCAGTAGGTTATGTTGAAGGTCATTTTCTTTGTTATCCAACAGAACTACATCGTCAGTAAAAGCTAAATGGTTTATTGTTATTCTTTCCATCTTGTAGAATCCACATGTGGCGTCTTTTATCTTACTTTTATATTTTTTAATTATTTCATCCATCACTACTGTAAACAGATATCGGCTTAGAGTTCCACCTTGCCTTACTCCAGAGTATGTTTCAAATTTCTGTGACGTATTTTTATTATCTCTTACATAATTAATAGTTGTATTGTGCATGTTTCTCATACTTCTTCTTAGTTTTTATTTACGTTTCGATTACCCATGATCTTCCATATGTCATTCCTTATTACTAAATCTAACGCATTAAATATATCAATGAAACAGGCATATATTGTTTTGTTAGATTCTGTTGTTCTTTCAATTATCTGCTTAATCGTAAGTAAGGCATCTCTTGCTCCTCTTCCCGATATAAACCCATTCTGGTCATCCTCCAAGGCTTGTTCTATTACATTTTCAGGCGCTCAGTTAAAATGCTTTCGTAAAGTTTCATAATTACACTTAACTGCGAGATGCCTCAATAGTTTTTACAATTCTTCCTGTTTCCTTTTTTAAACAGTGGTAGTATTATTGCAATTCTCCAATCACGGGGAATTTTACTTGTCTTTGCTATTTTATTCAACAACTAGTGAATCCCCCGAGCTACGTTTCCCTTCGCTAATTACCCGATTTAATTAAATTGAATATAATTTAATTTTACTTTACTTTTTCGTACTTTTTTTGAAAGTAAAAGCCGGCCTACAATCTAAGACTAAAAATTAGCAAAACTTTAAGCTATCATACAATTTAATCGGTCCAGTATCCTCGAAGAAGGTGGCGAACAAACATACAAAAAATAGACCACCGATTTTATGGTATAGATTGTAAAAGAAACTTTTTGCCCTTAATTGTCATTGCCTTCACCATTTTAGGAATAATCCCGTCATGTCCTGGTACTTTACTTGTTTTTTGTTTCCATATGGCCGTTTGTAGTTCTTCCATTGTTATGTTTAAGCTGCCTTTTTCATCTACACTTAGCACAAGTAATGTTGTTACTGTTCCATTGTCTTCTTCCTCATTATTACTGTCTAATATTTCCTCCACCTCTCCATAATTTCTTCTTCTTGCGTTAGTAGTTGTCCTTTTTTGTCCATAATATAGTTAATTTCGTTGCCTGTTTTCTTCTAATTGTCTCTTATGACTTTGTAGAAAAGTTTCTGGTTATTTGATTCTCCTCCAGTTTTAGACCAAAATTCTGCCTCGCGTTTCTCTTGTTTTTGAGCACCATGCCTTTGACCATTTTCCTATGTTCATTGTACAGCTAGTAGCTTTTTGCTGTTTGCTCCCTTAGGTACTTTTTCAATGCAATCTTTTTCGTTTTTATGGCTTGCTTCGCCTGCTTTGTCTACCACGGAGTTCGGTTACGGCTTTTATTTTCTACTGTTGTGCCACAGGTTACCGCCGCGCTTTCCATCATGCTGGTTTAAGTATTTAATAATAATAATACTAATAAATCCATTTATTGGATACCAAAGAGGTATACAAACCGAGGGGGTTTGGCAAAACCAGTCTTTTACCCTCCAGAGGCATGACACAAATACAAGCAAATGCTGTACACACACAAACTTAATCTAAGACAAAGCAGTACATAATAGCGACATAACATAACTATCTTAAACCGAGTTACTAACGAATTCTAACAACGCATCCTTAACAGAAAGTGGGTGATCAAAAAACGTATCCAAGAACTTGATCAACAATGTGGGAGCCATTATAGAAAACAGCCCTCAAATTTAGAAGTTCGATGTTGTGGTATTGTATAACTATTTAACCTGATATATACATTGTGAACTTCTGATCCTTTGCTCAACAAATAGTACAAATACCTTGGCTTTTTCGTACAGATCAGAGCATATAAAAACCTACAATACAAATACATATTACGTTGTTTTACATTGAACTCTTTTAAATAGATCGTATAGGGAGTGATGTGTTCTTTGTATTTAACGTTACAGACAAGTATTTCCCACGTGTCTTGCACTTCGAATTCCTTCGGTCTTTTCTTGTATGTATTTATTCTTTCTTCCAAACAGTCTTTGTATTTCTCTTGTGTTTGATTTTCTCTAAGTTTATACGTTTTAATTTTTCTTACCGATTATCCTTTAGATTTCTTTCCATTTACTCTCACATTTTGCGCTACTGCTATTTTCGTTTCCACCAGGTAATGGTCACTACCTATCTCAGCACATCGTTTTACTTTAGTATCTCGTACTCTTTCCATTACTGCTTTCGAGACTAATACATAATCTACTAGCTGACCCGGAAAACGTTGTTTTGGATTATAACATGATGGGGAAAACCCTTCAAACCATTAAGCACAGAATCATAAAAGTATGACTGTTTTGTTTTAAATGAAGCTAGATTGCCTCACGCAGGCGCTGGTTGTAACTCTCTCTCTGCAGTACCCGTTCTGCGTCTTGCACGTGTTGCTGTCGCAGATCACGGGGTGATGATACTCACAATGAAACACTGGCTTGAAATTTTGGAATTCGTATATATTCGAGCATTTACACTACACTTGAAATTATATTAACACATTAATTGAATAGTTAGAACATTTTGTTGTTAGATTTTGCCACGCAAGTTAACCTTCATACCTGAAGGGTACAAACTGGTAACTGGCACCTTTTCACAGAAAGTGCCCTGTTCTGAATGGTGGGGAAACCTGGTACCAACACCTTGCAATGACTAAGGCGGAAAACCAGGAAACTTTAAAAATAAACATTAATTCTTAACAAGCCGGTCGCCTTCAAATAGCCAGATTTCAAAGAGAGTAATAACCTAAAGAAAATATGTACATATAACTAATACGAGTAACATTCTAAAGTAGGACGTGGCAATAACAAGAAAACACAAGTCCCTTGTCTATTCACTAGGTAGCACACACACACAAGGAACAGATCTTTTAATATGGTGTCCATTTGAAACTCGCAAGGTGATGGACCGCACAATCCCATCTGTTGAAGTATGTAGTTCAACCACTCGGCCTAATAACCATTGCAAAGGTGGCAAATTATCGTCTCTTATTAACACCAAAGAGTTTATTTGTATCAAATCTGGCAGTGATTTGAACCACTTAGTTTTGCGCTGTAGCTTTGGAACCACTTCTCGGCTGCAGCTACGCCAAAATCCTTGGACCAAGCGTTGTATCCTCTGGTAAAGCGACAGCCGGTTTTCGTTAATGTGGTCCAAATTTTCTTCCGGAAGGGAAGTAAAGGATTGGGTTATCAAAAAATGACCGTCAGTTAAAGGGTTGATATCTAGCGGATCAGCTGATAAGGGTGATAAAGGGCCAGAATTTAACACTGCCTCTATTTGAATTAGCAACGTGGAGAAATCTTCATAATTTAAGGAAGCGTTACCCAAGGTCTTTTTTAAGTGTGTTTTTACGGACTTTACGCCGCTTTCCCACATCCCGCCTTGATGCGGACTTCTGGGGGTAATTAATTCCCATTTTATGCCTTGATCGGCCATATGACTTGAAATTTGATCCTTATTTGTATCTGCTCTTAAAAGCATAAAAAGCTCCTTTAACTGACTGGCAGCACCCTTAAAATTTGTAGCATTGTCGGAAGATATGGAAATGGGCTTGCCCCTGCTGCCTATAAACCGTCTCAAAGTAGCTATGAAAGCATCGGTGGTTAAGAAAGTAACCAGTTCTAAATGAATAGCTTTACTAAGCACACAAATAAGCAAATGTAACTTTTCACGAGCCGCGCACCGCGAAGTTTGCGGTCTTTGATAAGGATTGGACTTGCATAATCGACACCAACATAAGAAAAGGTCGGGGCACCAGCCTGAAGTCGTTTTGAAGGCAAGTGATCCATTAAGGGGTGATAAGATTCTGGATTAATTCAAAAATATCTTGTACAATTACGCGTTATCCCCTTTGAAGTATTGCGTCCTGAGATAGGCCAATAAGACTAGCGAACGGCTGCTAATAAATTTTGCGCACCACAATGTAACAAGAGCTCATGGTAATATGAGAAAACTAATTTGGTAAAATCATGTGACTTTGGAAGCAAGACCGGAAAAGTCTTATAAAAGGTAATGCGGAATTTTTAGCCTTCCACCTACACGTATTATGCCTGTTTTGTCCAACAATGGGCTTAATGGCAAAATGGTCGACTTAGATTTTAGAGTCTGCTGGGCCTTTAGCAATTTCAGTTCTTGAGGAAAGGCTTCGGCCTGATTAAGTAATGTAAGGCACCTTGCAATTTCATGGGTTGCAAACCGCCATGAACACGTTGTATCATAGGCAATTTGGAATTATTGACAAATCTAATCATCCAAGCGACTACTCTTTTGAGTTTAGTTAAGCGCGAAAATTTATAAAAAATATTAGTAGTTTGAACATTTAGGAGGCTTGTAACAGTTTTAAGATCTGATTTCAGCTCAAGATTCTGATCTTCACCTTTTATGTTGTGTTGCGTAGGCCGTTGATCTGAGGTTCGAGCAAGAAACAATGGTCCATGCCACCAAAGCTCATTGCTGGCTAGATTAGTGGCGAAAGCACCCCGAGATACTAAATCAGCTGGATTCTGGTCTGAAGGGACGTGACGCCAATTAGTTGAGTTGGAAATCTCCTGAATTACGGCTATCCTGTTCGCCACAAGGGTTTTGTATTTGTTAGGCGCAGAATTTATCCAGTTCAGGACAATTGTAGAGTCGGACCAAAGGAAAATATTTTGAAAGCTAACTGTGAGAGAAACCTGGACCTTCCTCACTAATTGAGCCAACAGGAGAGCAGCGCATAATTCCAGTCTGGGAATGGTAGTGCTACGTACCGGACCTACTCGAGATTTAGAGCATAAGAGCTGCGTAGAAACATTATTGTGACAATCTTTGCACCTGGCATAGATACAAGCACCGTAAGCTATGGAACTGCTGTCACTAAAGCCGTGTAGTTCGATTATGGTAGTATTTTCGGAAAAGACCCATCTAGGAATAGTTATGGAATTTAATAATGGTAGCTCGGCCTTAAACAATTTTCATTCGGAAGCTAAACACTCGGGAACGCCCTCGTCCCAAGATAACTGTAACTGCTATAGTCTTTGTATTAATAGCTTTCCCCTTATGATCATTGGCGAAAGCAGGCCCATTGGGTCGAAAAGCTGCGCAACCGAGAGAATGGTTCGTTTGGAAACCGTGGTAATATTGTTATTATTCGAAATGTCGTATTGTATGACGTCGGCAAGCGCATTCCACGTAATGCCCTGTGCTTTTGCATTTTTCCGTTCTCCCAATAGAATAGTGTAAAATGACGAAGCGCAATTTGGGTTGTTGTCTAAGATATCGGGATTGTTAGATAAGAACTTTC